>KN838778.1:4602-64573 GCA_000827195.1 Laccaria amethystina LaAM-08-1
GGGGGCATTCCATAGTCAATACCACCACCTCGTCTGCGCGTACACGATCTCGTGCGTCACTCGGCACCTCTCCAACGTTGCTGGTAGGTATACTTGTATCACAACAACGCAGCCACACAAGCCGCATTTGCAAAGGTTTCATCCGCCCTCTCCTCCCCGGTGCGGACAAATGTCGAGGGCCGGCAATCCTATTAAGGTCATCAGATTCTCCTCAACTCTGATCTCAGCGATAAGCCGGTAGCTTACACTCCCTGGTCTCTTAATACTCCGCCAAGCGAGAGCATCCAGAAGCTCCTCCCTGCGGCCTCACGCGGGCCTGTAGCCTCAATTGGTCGAGTCGAGAGGAACAGGCTTTACAAGTACCTCAACCATCTCTTGTTCACTGTGCTCACTGTTTCTCCAACGGCGAGCATGTGCGGCCTGTACCTGGTGGACAGTAAGAAGGGTCCCGTGGTATATCACGTCCAGATCAAGGGCCAGGCTGTATTATCAAAACGGTCTTGACGGAGAACTGGTTGGTATACCATTACTTTGAGGGAGAGGTTGCCTCTGGTAGTGTAGGCGGAGCAAAGGGATATCGAATGGTCACTGTTGAGTTATGTGAGGGAGAAGCCGTGGGTGAGAAGACGTCTAGGTGCGGCCATAGATTTCTACACCTGCATTCCTTTTGTTGATCCTTCTCCAAGCTCGGACATGCCTTCCTTCTCCCAGAAAAGCTTGCATCTCACTGCATACGAACAGGCATTTGTGTTCCCTCATGCGATCACTGCCCTAGGCTCTACCCCGACGAAGTTTAGAATCAGCAGCAAGGATCTGATTGGTATGTTATCATACAGCTTCGTGAACAAGTAGTGACCGTCAGCATACTGTGGCTACCAAAAACCATAGGATCCAATCTTTCCAACGAGCTATGCTGAAGCCTCGTCTACCTAAGCGCAAGGGGACAGTTGAAGAGGCGGAAGACTTCCTCATTGAGTACGATCCAGTTCTCCCAGACGATCCTCACCATATTCTCTCTCATAACTATGAGGTGAGCTTTTAGGACTCGTCTTGAGTACGCCTATTGACTAACCACCCAATGACCAGGTTGCCAATGTACAGCGGATTGTAACCGCACCTGCCCTCCTTAAACCGACCTCATTGGACTTCGCCTTCGGTTTGGACATGCCCCTAACCCGTGTGGCGCCATCGAATACATTTGAAGTCCTCAGCGGGAACTTCAACAATGCCCGGCTGGTATGAGACTTGGCGGCGTTTGGGATTCTGGTGATATTTTATAGTGATTGGGCGTTGGGTATGATGACGGGGAATATTGTTGGGTTGCCGAGTGGTGATGTTGCTGCGTTGTATTGGTCGTAGAAGGAGTGAGTGTTATGGAGGAGACGTGGGGTGACAAGTTGGTGGTGGGTAGGATTGAGGGTGTGCCAGATGGGATGGTTACCCCGGGGCATCTTAGGGGACGGATTGTGGTTATGGTGGAGTATTACCCACCGGCGGTGATGAAGGGTGAGCAGGGGAGTGGGGAGGGGAGTGGGGAGGAGATGAGTCGTTGGAAGGGGAGGAGGAGTCGCCGTATGAAGAGGAAGGGGTGAATCAGGATGGGAACGAATGTCCTGATGAACGAAACCCGCAGCCAGTTGAAGGCCAAGGAGAAGCGAAAGGTAGCGGATTTCGGCCGTGGAAGAGAAAGCCAAAGACCAAGCAACCAAAGGTGAAGATATCCGACGAGCTCGCCGAGCTAGGCTACTACGCGCGCAGCATGAAACCGCGCAAAGGATGGCTTGACCAACGTAAATCTCTCTTGACCTTTCCCTCCCTCTTCCTCCTCCTAAGGCCTCCCCCTCCAGCACTCACATCACCACCCCACATCTTAATAAATATATCCGAAACCTCTCTCTCCCCCCTCTGCCCCACCTGCCTGCTCCCACTGATCGCACATGCATCCCAACACCTCAGAAGAGTCTATCCCCGCGGTACGCGCATCCAGTCGAGCAATTTCGCTCCAGAAGTGTATTGGAGGAGTGGAACGCAGGTTGCGTCGTTGAATTGGCCGAGGTATGATGCTGGGATGCAGGTTAATGAGGCGACGTTTGTGGGGACGACGGGGTGGGCTGAGAAGCCGCAGGGGATGAGGAGGGGAGGAATAAGGGGGAAGGGGAGGGAGAAGGGGAAGGGAGGGAGAAGTTGGTTGTTGAGCTTGTTGGTGTTAGTTCTTGTACGTTCTTCCTTCGTCTTCCCCTCCTTGTAGAGCTGCGCTGAGCCCTATTGGACATAGTACCACCACCGAACAACCTCACTGGCAAGTCTTTCTCAACATACATACTCGCAACCCTCCTCAATTCCTCTGGTTCTGAACAATTACAATGGCGCTCCAAGTGCGTCAAGACGACGCACGTCCCCTCGCAAGACGCCGATTTTGTTTTGCCACCCGATGCAAGGCGCTTTGAGTGGGAGTACGAATCCGATGACCTTGCGTTCTTGCGGTTGGGGGTGTACGAGGATGAGCCGGGGAAGGATGACTTGATTGTTGTGTTTTGTGCGAGGTTGGATAGGGTTGTAAAGGGGGAGTAGGTTGTTGTGAGGATGATGGATGGGAAAGGGAAGAGTTTGGGGGCGAGTTTGGTTATGAGGATTCGGGTAGAGAAGGTGCAGTGAGTAAGGGATTTATGGAGCTTGTGTGCTTTATTTAAGTATGGAATGTTCTTCATTTTACCTCTGTATTGAATAACTTGGACTCCTGGGGAGTACATGTGTTCCCACCGGGCTTTTCATCAACATCCCAAGTCCGGCAAGTAAACCCCCTCTCTTTAGGGGTCTGTTCGGATGCCAGCCCCATCGCCGGAGTTGGGCCATTGTGAAATGACCAAATTTCCGAGTACATATTCTGGAATCTGGATACTTGTGGCCTCGCAACTGCTTGATGTGATCTGTGACACCGCCAACATTGCCGCATGTACGCTCATCAGGAAGTTGGGAGGTGCTTAGCCGAACCTATGTGACCTACGTAGGCCTATGTAGGCCGTGATAGCGGCTTTAAGTACCCTCCAGAGTTCCTGATGGGCCCAGGGAAGCAGCTCAACAGCTTGTTGTCTCTTGCCCTGATCGACATGGTGAAGGATAATTCACAGAGCTCCAAGTCCTCCAGTATGTTTAACACCTTTAGACAGCACATTTCACCGGCTCCTTCAGAACAGAGCCAAGGATATTCTTCAAAGAGCCGGAGCCCGTTGCGGAAGTTATTTTCCAAATCCCGAAGTACGACACCCACCCAATCAACATCGTATCTCCAGTTGGTCTCTTCAACAGTGGATTCTCGTGGTGAGACTACTTTGGGTGAGCACGCTACCATCTCCCCGTTCGTACTTCTTTCTAAACTCAGTGTTGATTGGCGTCCGTAGATCAGCCCAAATCTTTACGCCAGCAAGCCACGCTCACGACCACCTCTCTTGATCGATCTCGCGGTGAGAAGGCAGTTACATACTACGTCGATCAGGTCCATAACATTCTTTAAGGGCTGGTCAGTAACCTCCCAGAGAACCGTCAGACAAGTACAAGAGATATCCTACAGTTAACAGGAAGGTCCATCCTGACACTCGCAAAGAGGCTGCCAGACATCGCAGACCCAAACCCAGTCAAAATAACTCTTGGACTTGTGAAGCTGATCATCGAGGTCCAACAGGTTCGGCATGGTTCTTCACACTGCTCACCCCCTGACTATTGTCCCAGGCCGTGGCAGACAATATGGATACCGTTAGACGAAGGCTAATTTCGACGCGAGCTCAGCTGGAGACGGTGGAGAAGGAACTGGACGGTTGGACACCGAAGACTGCTCAAGAACTCCAATGTATAAACTCGTTCCTACTGTAAAGTTTGTTGTTTTTCCTATTGAGATTGAATTGACAACCATATAATAATTTAGTACCCTTGAAGAAGCATTGAATAACTTGGAGAAGTTGAGCAACGAGTGGCTCGCCAGGAAGATCGCGGACCATGAGGCAGAGAAAGTTCGTATCACGGAAATTTTCGAGCGCATCAATGAGGCTAGAGTGCAGTTTGAGGTGTGTGCCGCGTCTTCCTTTTCGCATCTCTCATCCTAAATTTCGCGTCTATGTCCTCGAGTAGCTGGCGATCAGTATCAGAGTCTTTAAGAGTGTGTATGACATGGAAAAAGCGTTCAGGGTTCGTATATCGCTGTTTTCGGGCATCTGGCTCACAGATGTGACAGAAATTCTTGTTTGACGGTCTGACACCTTCGAGGATTGCCGACCACAAATACCATTTGGAGGGTAAAGGAGAGCGGCGGGTGCGGCGTGAGGTATGCACACCAGGAACCCTCGTCCGTATACTGGACGATATCATTACTTGGGCTAAGAATACCTCACCAGGAAGCCCAAATGTCTACTGGCTCTTTGGTCAGGCTGGGTCAGGAAAGAGTACGATCGCCTACAGTATTGCTCGTCGCTTCGAGTTCGCTGGCGATCCCAACGACACAATCATTTTGGGAGGAAATTTCTTCTGCTCGCGACAGTTCGAGGAGACTCGGCTCTCTAAATGCATCATTCGTACAGTCGTGCATCACCTCGCGCTCAAATGCAGGGCATTCGCTGACCAGCTCAGTGATGCGGACTTCGAAACCGTTAATCAGAACGTCCGTGCCCAGCTTGAGGACCTGCTCATTGCACCCTGGCAGGCGTCCAAACCTGATCGGTGCTCAGATCCATTGAACCCACCCCCACAATACCTTATTGTCATTGATGCCCTGGACGAGATTGATGGGACAGGTGGTTCCGAGTTTTTACGGGATCTCCTCGAGGTTATCGACAAAAACGAAAACCGCCTTCAAGGGCTCAAGTTTTTCGTCACGAGTCGGCCAGACCCCAACCTTGTCGGGCTTGTGGATTCTCTTAAGTCAAAGCAACTTTACCGCCTTCAGCACATGCTGCCGGAGGAAGCGCAGAACGATATCAGGACATACCTGACGGCTGAACTCCCGCATTTTGCAGGGTGTGAAGAGTGTGAAAGTCTCGTAGCGCTGACAGCTGGATTATTCATCTATGCTGCGACCGTTGTGAAGTACCTAGCAAAACATGAACCCTCAGAGCAGAAGAGCGTTTTGACAACACTCCTGGCGTCTTCCAACTCATCTAACCTGCAATCGTTGTCAACTGGAGAGCCTTTCACATTGCTTGATACGCTGTATTCTCAAATCCTCGACGGAGCTTTTCGTGACTTTAGGCCAAAAGAGAACGGGTGGGAAGTCCGACGCGGCATCCTACACACATTCCTCTGTACCGCTGAGCGGACATCAACCTCTGTTGTTGCTGACCTTCTCTTCATTTCAGACGATGTTACGGAAAAACTCCTCTCAAATCTTCATGCCGTGCTCTACAGCGGCGAACATGGCCAAGTCCTGACTTACCACAAATCGTTTTCGGACTTCATACTCGACCAGGGTCGCTCAGGCAACTTTTGGTGCAATCAAGCGATACACCATCAACTTCTCGCTGACGCCTGCTTCAGGTGGATGAAGGACGGATTGCGCTTCAACATAGCAAATATCCCTTCATCATTTGTGCTGGATGTAGACGACCCCATTCTTCAGGATGCCGTCGAAAAAAATATCACTCCTGTCTTGAACTACTCCTGCCGGAACTGGAGTTACCACGTCTCCTATGCCGTATCGACCATCCCGAACGGTCTGCATGACAGCATATCGTATTTCCTGCAACTTCGTGCTTTATTCTGGATGGAGGCCATGAACCTCTTGGGTTTGCGCGGCCTCTGCGGTCGGATGCTTCGAATAGTGCATGACTGGGTTATAAGTTCACAAGCGAGTTTTCGTCGTTTGAATATCCAGTGACTGACTTACCGTGTCACTTAGGGCAGCTTGTCATTAGCAGAAGAGCTAACTGAGGCCCGATCTTTTGCATTATATTTTAGTGGGAGCAGTGCGTCGTCGTCAACCCCCCATCTCTACGTCTCTTCACTGGCAACTTGGCCACGGAACTTGGATCCTTGTCGACGTTGGAAGTCCCACTTTCCAAGAATTCCGGGTTTCATTAATGCCTCATTGGGTGGCACACTATTAATGTCTTTAAACATGCATAGTTCAGTGATGGCAGTTGCAGTTTCGCTGAGTGGAAAATGGATTGTCTCTGGCTCGAACGACAATTTGGTGCGGATCTGGGATGCATCGACAGGCGACGAGTTGAAGGTCTTGACGGGCCATACACATGGGGTCACATCTGTCGAATTTTCGCCAGATAGCAAACAGATTGTCTCTGGCTCTTTCGACGAATCAGTGCGGGTCTGGGATGTGTCAACGGGCGACACGTTAAAGGTGTTGAAGGGCCATACACATAGGGTCACATCAGTCGCATTTTCGCCTGATGGCAAACAGATTGTCTCTGGCTCGGACGACAAATCAATGCTAGTCTGGGATGTGTCAACAGGCGATGAATTGAAGGTGTTGAATGGCCATACAGATTCGGTCGAATCAGTCGCATTTTCGCCAGATAGCAAACAGATTGTCTCTGGCTCGCACGACAAATCAATTCAGGTCTGGGATGCATCGACAGGCGATGAGTTGAAGGTGTTGAAGGGCCATACAGATTTCGTCACATCGGTCGCATTTTCGCCAGATGGCAAACAGATTGTCTCTGGCTCGAGCGACAAATCAGTGTGGGTCTGGGAAGTGTCAACAGGCGCCGAGTTAAAGGTGTTGAAGGGCCATACACATAGGGTCACATCGGTCGCATTTTCGCCAGATGGCAAACAGATTGTCTCTAGCTCGGACGACAAATCGGTGCGGTTCTGGGATGCGTCGACAGGCGACGAGTTGAAGGTGTTGAAGGGCCATACAGACTCGGTCACATCGGTCGTGTTTTTGCCAGATGGCAAACATATTGTCTCTGGGTCTTATGATGAATCAGTGCGGGTCTGGGATGCATCCACAGGCGACGAGTCGAAGGCGTTGAAGGGCCACACGGGTTCGGTCGCATCGGTCGCATTTTCGCGAGATGGCAAACAGATTGTCTCTGGCTCATTCGACAACTCAGTGCGGGTCTGGGATGCCTCGAAAGGTGATGAATTGAAGGTGTTGAAGGGTCACACAAATTGGGTCACATCGGTCGCATTTTCGCCCGATGGCAAACTTCAAATTGTCTCTGGATCGGACGACAGGTCAGTACGGGTCTGGGATGCGTCGACAGGCGACGAGCTGAAGGTGTTGAAGGGCCATACAGGTTTTGTCATATCGGTCGCATTTTCACCGGATGGCAAACAGATTGTCTCTGGGTCTTATGACAAATCAGTGCGGGTCTGGGATGCATTGACAGGCGATGAATTGAAGGTGTTGAAGGGCCACACAAATTGGGTCACATCGGTCGCATTTTCGCCCGATGGCAAACAGATTGTCTCCGGCTCGGACGACAAATCAGTGCGGGTCTGGGATGCGTCGACAGGCGGAGAGCTAAAGGTGTTGAAGCACCATACAGATGCGGTCAGATCAGTCGCATTTTCCCCAGATGGCAAACAGATTGTCTCTGGCTCGCACGACAAATCAGTGCAGGTCTGGAATGCGTCGACAGGCGACGAGTTGAAGGTGTTGAAGCGCCATACAGGTCTTGTCAGATCGGTCGCATTTTCGCCAGATGGCAAACAGATTGTCTCTGGGTCTTACGACAAATCAGTGCGGGTCTGGGATGCGTCGACAGGCGACGAATTGAAGGTGTTGAAGGGCCATACAACTTCGGTCACATCGGTCGCATTTTCGCCAGATGGCAAACAGGTTGTCTCTGGCTCGGACGACAAATCTGCACGGGTCTGGGATTTTGGATCTCTGTATATCCGCGAGACGATATCTGATTCCAATCACCATGAAAAACACACTGGGTGGCTTCTCTCCCCTGATGGCCAACACCGTCTCATGTTTGTGCCCCCCGAGTTGCTGCTTCCTGATGCTTCCAACATTCTTACTATCCCACACTCTTCTTGTTCCTCTGTTGACTTAGCACATTCAGCCCTTGGCTCCCAATGGAAGCAGTGCTACCATCTGTAGCGTCCACTTCATTTATTATCTCCCTCTCACTCTTATCATTGCAGTAACAATTTGATTTGTAGATTCGTCTCGACACTTCTTACTGTACAAATCGGCCATTTTGTAATGCAGTGTCGCACCTTACATTAAGGTCTATGCCAGTTTTCGCAATGAATTTTCTCTCCGTAACCATCAAGTACACAATCTTTTAGTAACAATGTTACGCCTTCACTAATTTTGAATGAAGGTGTACGTTGCTTATGGTAGAGCTGTAGGTAGGCGCGAGAACAATTACACTACTTATTACTCTAAAGCATTCACCAAAGTTCGTCCGGGACTCCGGGTGCGAAGCTCTCGTCGTGAAGTCAGATGCTGACGACCAACTGACGACATTCGTCCTTCACCTATTCAAACCCCTTCATCTGCTCATGAGGATATAAACCTCCAGCTATACGTCAACGAAGTCGTCCTAGGGACTGCTTTTGGCATCTTCATGGGCCCCCACTTTGCAGTCGACCCGCGGTCATGGGGTGCCCACAGCAATGCCATCACCCTCGAAGTCATGCACATAGTCCTTGCAACGGGCTTATTCACCATCGGTGTGGAACTACCCAAGTCGTACATGGCGAAACATGCAAAGCGTTTGTTGGCGATGGTTATTTCGACTATGGCGATTGCGTGGGTTATTGTTGCTGGTGTGTATCCACGTTCGTTTATTTGTTTTTTTAATGATCATTGAATACTGAGGGGGGGATGGACAGGGCTTTTGCGGGCGCTGTTCCCCATGTTTGACTTTATATCTTGCCTTGCTATTACTGCTTGCTTGACGCCAACTGACCCTATTATTTGTGCTGCCATCGTCGGTTTGTTCTTCTCGGCTTCCCTCTTCCTCTTCCTCTTCATCCCAGCCCAACCCCATGGCTAGGCGGAAACTTTGCGAGAAAACACGTCCCCATCAACTTACGCCAACGTCTCTCTGCAGAATTAGCAGCCAACGACGGGCTTGCGTACTGCCGCCTTTGCCGCAGGTCAGCCTTCTCTCAAACTCATCTACACATCCTAGTAATCTTTACTCTCCTTTTTCCTTGCTGAAACAGGAAGCGCGATATCATGGGACGGCGACTTTAACGTACACACCGAAGGCGAGCTCTTCATCTCCGTCATCGACCTCGTCCTCAATTGTGCATGCTTCATATACATTGGCGCTTGGCTCCCCTTTGAAGCGTTCACTATCCCGATTTTGGGGATTACGCCGTAGAGGTTGCTGTTGTTGACGGTGGGGTGCTGTTTTTGAGAAGGTTTCCTGCGATGTTGGTGCTTTATATGTGGATACCGGAGATTACGAGTTGGCGGGAGGCGCTGTTTTCGGGACATTTTGGTATGTTTTCCTTTTTCTTGGGGATTTGAAGTTGACTTTTGCTTTTTTTATATAGGGCCTGTGAGTTCTGCTTCCTTTAAAATATTGGAGTTCACTTCTAATCTAAATACAGATGGGAGCCGGAACTGTGTACATCTCAACACTAGCCATCCACAAACTAGCAACGCCACAAAACCCACCAGAAACACAAGCTGACAAACTCGCGACGGCCTTGCATCCCATCATATCGTTCGTCGTTTTGAGCTCCATCATCATCCGTACGTCTCTTCTCTCCTCCTCGAACACAATTGCTAAAACCACATGGCATTTTTTACAGACGGCCTCTCCATCCCATTCTTCAGCGCAGGCCGGAACTTCTCACCTAATGTCTACCTCTCTCGTACACTGACATACGGAGCGAGGGTCCCCATACCCGATTGGCTCTTGAACTTCAATTGGTTGTCTGATTCGGCTAATGCGACGACGTTTCAGAGAGACGAGGAGGGGGGAGATGATCAAATGTTGAGTTTGGAGTGGGGGAACATGTTGTGGTTGATATTAACCGGCACTTGCATTTGCGGTCGGTGAGCGAGGATAAAAAGACTGGTCCAACAAGTGGAAGTGGACATGTTACGCCGAAGAGGGAAGTTAACTTTTTGGAGAAGGAGAGGGGGAAAAAAGCAAGGGGATGAAGTGAACGTTTGTGGTCCCTGCTCCGAGCCTCGTTCAGATCCTGCCCACTAGGATGCAGATGAAGGAGGTGCCGGTGAGTGAAGATGCTGTAATGCCTACTACGGCAGGACTAGCTCTCCTCAAAAGTCATATTTCCAGTCCATCTATCCATTGTTGTACTAGCCGGCAAATAGACTGTAAGTACATATTGATTTCAGATCGGCAAGTGCTCAGGTGGGAAGTCAAAACGAAAAGAATGGAAAAAAATGAAAGTGGAAGAAACACAAGCGTGAAAAACTTGGGTATACGAGACAAATAAGCTAAGTATAAATAAGTACAGCGCTCAGAGCATTGATGCAGTGGGGAGTTCAAGGGAACTCGACTCGATGTAGAGCAGGAACGATGGGCTGACCTGGGTAGCAGATCATCGCTCTGGATCCATCTCTTCCAATAGCGTGAGCATCTCACGCATGCTAGGGCGGAGACAACCAATTGAGTTCCAACAGCGGTCCAGAATATCCCAAAAGATATCCACGTCCTTGACTTGGACCAGGCAACAAGCTCCCCTGGCGGGTTTGACTCCTTGAACGATATCCACAGTAACAGCATGGTCGTTTGTTCTGTGCGGATAGGGAATCTGTCCACTTGCCACCTGCATACACATATGAGTCACATAATCAGTTTGAGTACAAAGGCCAAACATACCTCAAGGCACACGGAAGCAAATGCATACACATCACTAAACGTAGTAATGGGAGGAACTTGCCCATCGTCTTCCACCAGTGCCACAATAAGCTCTGGCGCCATCCACCTAGTTGACCCGGCAAAGAAAGAGGTGCCCTTGCTGATGGTCTCAGACATTTCCTCGATGACCTTGGAGAGCCCAAAGTCGGTGATGATGGCATACCCATGATCGATCAAAATGTTTCCCTGAATTAGGGGTCAGCGGGGAGTGGGAGAGGACGAAGGGAGGGGACTGACTCCTTTCAAGTCCCCATGGACGATGGTAGGCCTGAATGTATGGAGATAGGCAATGGCAGAAGCCACCTGGGCGAGCTATAACAAGAGTGAGATGATGAAACGAAAGTCAATGGATAATTTGAAATGCGTACAAGTCTTAATCGATTCACGCTCGGGAAATGCTCCAGATAGTTGCAAAGCGTCCCATTTTCGCACCAAGATGATACCATGCCAATGCTCTGTGAAAGATGCACTATCCCAAAAAGCTGCGACACATTGCGATGACATAGACGGTGCCAAGCAATAACCTCTGATTGAAGTCGCTAACAAACCATCATGTCGGCTTAAAACATTCCAGCAACAAAAGTATTCCATACCTTGATGAGCTTCTCTCGAACATTTTGTACCATGACTTGACGCAGGACCTTGATTGCAACCTGAATCCTATTGTGAGCTGACTTTACAACAGAACACCACGAAGAAACTTACCGGCCGTGGCCGTCTCTCAACTGGATCGGTCCAAATTCCTTTCCATACGTCAGAGAATGTTCCATGAGTGACAGCCGCCTCTCCCCTCACAACTTCATCGGTAAGATCAGTCAAGATCACAGAACCTTTCACGACCAAAGTCTTGGTGACTGTCTCCTGCAAAAACTTTTGTCGACATCTTTGCTTCAATCGGCTATAGTCCTGATGCTCTTGGATCCACCGAAACTCGTCGTACGATGATATGGAAAGTGGAACAGTCCGGAGGGAAGAGAAGTAAAGGAAATGTGGGTAGGTTTGGAGGATCATGGCATTTCAAAGATGGACGTCTGACGCAAATTCCAAGCCAACGTCTATCCAGATCGTTGATCGGCTAGTCTGGCGATATGTGGAGATTGATGAATAGTGTTCATTTGCCGTGCCGAGAATGTAAAGAGCAAGGGTTGGGAAGACGGGAAAAAAGATATCACAACATTCCCTGACGAATGCAACGACAATGTCAGATCTCCATCTGCACTCTGGGGAAAACGATAAACTCACGGATCTTCGTCGAACCCCTCATCTAGACTACCGAAACAGCAATCCGCAAGCATCAACTCCTGGTCTTCGCTAGCAATGCCAACGCAGACCTCTGCTTCGCATAAGCGCCAGCAATAGAGGTTCATTACGTCTTGAAAAGTATCCACAGACCATCCTGTAGGCAACCGTTGGTCTGAACGCGACCGTATCACCCCATCCGCCCAAGAATGCTCCAAAAAGTCAATAAATCCACGCAAAATGTATCGCTTGCGGAGCTGGACGATGACCGGTCTATAAGCATTGAAGATCTGTCCGTCTTTGGGCTCCTCGTGGCTCGATTCCTCAAGGGTGACAACCATCTGGCGGTACGCTACGCTGTTGCGGAAACGAAGAAAGACAAAATATTTGCGTAGGGTTTCGACATCCCGTCGATTGAAAGGTATTGATCTCTTCGTGTTTTCCTCACTCCACACAGTTCGGTCCAGAAGATCGGTCACCACCGACTGAGCATCAAACTCGAGCTTCGTAAAGCTTTTCTCAACTTCTTTGGGGATTTTCTGAGTCTCGACATCAAGAAAGCCAGAGTCGAAGTCTTGAAATATAGTCCTATCGCTATTTGGTATCTCATATGCTTCGTTTAACTCGTTATCATAAACGTCGTATATGTGAACGCGTTGTTTGGTTGAAGGTTTACTAGTTCCGCTGTAGAGAGTTAAGACAGATTTGCCTGAAAGGTGTCGTCGACGTACACATGGGACAGCCAGAACTCCCAAAGGAAATGAGGGAAATAAGGAGAGGTGGCGTCCGACATGCTGTTAAACGTGCGTCAGCGAGATTACCTAAGCCTTTGACAACGCAAGGATATACCAAATGTCAGTCGACTCCTAGCTGCGTTGATGTGGACAAGAAAGAGAGTAGACTCTCCGAAGCATACCACGCGACGGGGACCGATATAAGGCGGTGTCCTGAAAACAACTGACTAGTTAACGAGCTTAAAGTCTAGATGGCCATCATCAAAAGCGATCGTGAAGTTGAGTCCCTCTATTTGAATAGAGGTGGGAGACAAGATAATCTCGGAGATACATGAGAGGATTATGTAGGTGGTCAACCGCCCATGCCTGAGGTGCGGCGACAGCAAATCCTCGCGGCTGGACGAGGCCTAGAACACTATTAGATGAATCATGGATGATAATGAACTCATACTATGATATCCCTGACCAGATGAGCCCCACCAAGCACCAAGCACCGGCCAATTGCAAGAGGAATTCGTCCGCTCAAGACGTTGGCTTACTCTCCATGGAGGCTGTCCATAGCTGTTTCTAATATACGCAGTATGCCGCAATATATGAGTTGATGGAGTAGCCAGACGGACGCGGACGCGTGACATTGTGCGCAGCATAGTGCATGCCAGGAAGTTCCCCACAACGCGAAGGTAATGAGGGGACCACGTCATCACCACGTTTGAACTTAAAGAGCAATGCAAAAGAACGATTTCACTGAAATATGCAGGGAAAACCATGCAGTTTCTACTTTCTGAGTCCTAGAACAGTTTGGTACTAGAGCAGATCGAAACCAAGTACATGCACTTACTATTATCCTTGAGAATAAATCTTGAAGGGTGGCTACATAATCATAGCGAAAAGGCTTTAAAGTTGTCTCTTGACTCTTGAGGTCAATATTTCTAGTTGGCGCTGTCGTGGTTGGATGGTAAAGTAGGTTTGGCACTGACGTGAGAAACAAACAAGGACAAAGAACGCGTGAAACTGTGACCTGTCGACAACCTGTCGAACGACATTTAGAATTTTGGTTCCGTTCCTTCCCCAACAGCCTGCCTTAACGCCTCTAACAACATCATGGTTGCCCTCGTTCAGCGTCCAGCGCCGGCTTTCAAGACTGAAGCAGTCGCTGAAGGCAACTTCTTGGACATCTCTTCGAGTGACTTCCTTGGCCAATGGTGTGTCTTTTCATCATGTTCTCAATTGCTTATTCACTGATGTCGCCGTTGTTTGAAAGGGTTGTCCTCCTATTCTATCCTATGTGAGTGCAGGAAACTTTTTTCGTCTAGTTTCTTTCACCGACTTTGTTCGCCACCAGGGACTTCACCTTCGTCTGCCCTACGTGAGTACATAACGGCTTCCCTAAATATCACTGACATTTTAGTCCTGTTCAGGGAGATCCTTGCGTTCAACGACGCCTTACCCCGCTTCAAAGAGCTAAATACAACGGTCTTTGGTGGGCCCAACTCAATCCTGTCATACCTGGAATTTCTTGACTGGTATGCCACGTAGGCGTTTCAACCGACTCCAAGTTCGCCCACTTGGCATGGGCTAGCCAGCCACGCAAAGAAGGTGGTCTTGGTCCTGATTTGAAGCTTCCCCTCCTGGCGGACAAGTCCATGCAAATCTCTCGTGACTACGGCGTACTTCTTGAGGACGAGGGTATTGCTCTGCGTGGCCTATTCATTATTGATCCCAAGGGTATTCTGAGGCGGGTCCTTCTTTGTGTGCACTCACCTTACAATGTTGCTAACGCACCATGTCACGTTTAGGCAAATCACTGTCAATGACCTCCCTGTTGGCCGCTCAGTCGAAGAAACCATTCGTCTAATTCAAGCCTTCCAATTCACGGTGTGGACTGGTTGTTCTCGTCACATGGAGATTATGCAGCTCATTTTCAAATATATTCAGGACACCTATGGCGAGGTTTGCCCTGCGAACTGGACCGAAGGTTCAAAGACCATCAAAGCTGACCCCGTCGCCAAATTAGAATACTTCACTGCCGTGACCGATGGTCAGTCCAATAACCATGTTAATGGTGAGGCGAATGGCTCTGTCAAGAAGCGCGCCCGCGTGGACTGATAAGCCAGCCTACGCTGGTATTTATTCTTCCTCTTCATGAGGAACTCACCTAGATTTCAAACCCCCCCCCCCCCAATTCCTGAGCATTTTCACATTTAGATCTGAGCTTGTGCATACTTACCACTGTATTATCTGTCACCCCCCATTTGTACATACTCCATAAAATACGAGTGTCCATGAGATCGATGCTTGGCTGACTCGGAACTGGAGTCATTTCTGCTTGGCTATTTGCTGCAATTTAGTATGCATCGACCGACATAGAGATTTTTTTGTATAGTTGGGGCGGACCTTGCAGAAATTTTCTGACTTGAAACAACATTGTTCGCCAGAACTGTTGTGCGTTGTTCTGTGGTCACGCTGTTGGCTTGAGGAGGACAAAGCTAACACGGCGATGGCCGAAAGCTCTGATATCTCGCTTTCCGTTTTTGGAAACTGTGGCCTGTGCTAAACTTGGACTTATGGCCATCTGCTCCTCGAAACTTGTATTGTTCTCCCGTTTGGGACTTGGGCCACCGAACTATAATTTCGAACTCAGAGGGCACTCAAAAGTCAACCGCAATTTGTCTTCGCTCTTCCTTCAATACTACTACTACCATCCCCAGCTCCCCATCAATTACTATGGCTTCGTCCTCTACAGCATCGCATTCCCCTGTTATCCAACCCCTTCCCAAGTTGCATCATAGATTCGCCCCTGGTACCCGAATTATCCACCGTCGAGTTTTTGCGGAGAACGATGAAGCCATCCTCCTCGAATATGCGAAAGTGATTATATCCTTTCCTAACCGTTGTCCGGAATATCCTTCTGACATTCGTCATTATTACGCAGAATTACAACGTCGACAACGCAGAAAGTTTGAACAAGTCAGCCCTCGTCAGGGTGCTGACGACCCACAACAAATACATACCCCTCCTGCCCCACCATTTCGTTCTGAAGATAGATGGCCGCGAGATTATCTCCGCCGTCAGTAACAGTCATGACGACGAGGGTAAAAAGTCCGCGGGTAAGACCAACAATGCCACCAGCTATGGCCTTGACGATTATCACCTGGACGCGCCCCCTTCCTGGTTCAAGGGTGCCATCTCAAGCCTCAAGGGTAGCAAGGAGAAAGTATTCGGTGCTTTTATGGCGAAGAAAGTCACCAAGAAGAGTACCAAGGCTCTCCTCGAAGAAGCCGCCGCTGCCCAGCACCTTAGTGATTACGCTTCAGGCGACGATGTCGCCATCACCAGTAAAACTGCAGACCACGTAGATGCCTCGTAAGTCCCATCTCACATAGATTTTAACCGCCAGTAGCTGAGTAATTTATTTTTTTAGGTACTCCAACGGTCATGCCAAGCGTCCTCGCGAGGAGGAGGACAATAGCTACCGTCAGGTCTCGGACCTCGACGATGAAGGCGAGCTTTGCTTGCCACTATCGGCTTTCCAAGGCCGCGGGATGCCCAAGCGTCGTCGTGTGGTTAGTACACAAGAAGTTGACGAGTTTATCGCATCGGTTGTGCCAGACGACGAGCCCACCCTCATCGCCCGTGCGCCCAGAGCTACCGTGTCAGAATCTTCAAGGCCCGCCGAACCAGTCGCCAATCCGGCGCCTTCGACCGTCGATTCAAAGTCTTTCCCCAGCACATCGACCGAGCCTGTGTCTCCGTCCACCGTCGAATCAGCGTCCTTCTCGGCAGTTGGCCCGCAAAGAGTCTCTGATCCCGCGCCCCATGCTTCTAGCTCCTCCTCCTCTACTCCTCCGCCTTCACCCAATAAGAGGAGTCGAGTCGAAGACACCGATGATTCGGAGGACGAGGCTGATAGTCAGAGCGTTAGAAGTGCGAGGAAGAAGACTAGGCGCACCGTCGACGGTGATGCTTCAGTCTCAGAGGCTGAACAAGCAGAAAACCCAGCCCCTTACCTACCACCATGGGCGCGCCAACGTCCCATGACAGATGAGGCATTGCGAAAGGAAGCCGCACGACGCCTCAAGGAATGTTTCATGTGGGTTCCACGGGACGAGGCTGCCGATGAAGCAGACTCCGACTACGTACCGTCGGACAGCGAAAGCAGCGGAGAAGAGTCCGAGGACGAGGAAGCCAATAGAGCCGACAACGCCCTCCCACGTGCATACATCTACCTGTTGAAACACACTCCAAAAGCCAAGGATGTTATTGGCCAATGGCTCAAAAATTGGACGATCCTCGAAGATCCGGAGGATTGTTACAAGCTTGATTGGTGCAGCCCCAGAAACCCAGTACCTCGTCGTGGCCCCGTGGAGACTCGATCCAGAGCCGAAGGATTCCCTTTGCCAATCCAATTTTCACGCGAGTTCTCCGAACAGTACAGTGCCTATGAAAAGGAGAAGGCGCTACGAGGGCATTCGCCAGAGGTGCCTGCCCAAAAGATTCCTCCCAATCGTCAATTGAAACGCGATTGCCAACGTGTGGACGACGACGGAAACATTTACACGCCTGAGGAGTCACCAGAGTACAGGGAGCGCCGGCAGCAGCTGAAAGACACACTTCAGGCGATGGGGATGTGTAAATCCTTCACCGAGACACCCGATTCGCCGCCACCAGCACGAGAGCCTCCCAAACCGTCTGCGTATTGGAATCCGGAATACATCGACATCTGGACTGGCAAACCAAAGCGAAATCCTAGCTCGTCAAAAGCTGGTCCATCGAATACAAAGGCTGGCTCGTCCAAAGCTGGTTTACGGTAGATCGGAAAAGTTCCCCCCAGTTGTTCAATAACGTAGCCTTAGAAGTTAGCCTTATCTGTATCGTTTACCGTTGGTCGTCCAACATTGGAATGAGCACGTGCAGTGGTTAACGTCCTGAATCCGAAGAAAGTGTCTTGAGCTTCAAGATATATTTCTTCCCTGAGTGTAGGGTCTGGGAATATCTCTGCGAAAGTGGGTATCGGCTCCTCCTCCGAGGTGCCGTCGACACCCATGAGTTGGAAGGTATTGCGAGAAGTAGGGGAGAAGTAGGAATCGTAGATGAAGATCTAAACTCGGATTCGGTTTGCAAAAAAACCTTCACTATCCGTTTCGTGGTCTTCCATCACGGCGTTCGCAGAACCCGTGGACTTCTTGTTCGAGTCGCCATTTCCACAGCCGCCACTGCCACTACCTTTCTTCTGCGCATCGAGGTACCCTTTTGGTTTCTTGCACTTGAACCCACGATGGCCCATCTCGCCACAGTTCCAGCAAGCACCCTTCCGTATTTCATCCCTTCCCATTCCCATTTTCTTTCCACGATGACAAGCCAACAATAGTTTTGTCCTTTGCGAACATCTGAGCTGCAGCAAATTACTAATATTAGACGTCTCGTTGAAGATCAAACAATATTTATATTTATACTTGAGCTCAATCTAAATAACAGAAAAACGTATCAGCTCTATCCTCGAATTTCAGCTCTGAGAGTTTTTTAACCCACCAATTGGGGCAAATCCGCCCTCCCACCATCCTTCTGGAAAATACCCTCCGTCTCGTTAGCAGTCCCCGCCTCTTTTTCCTCTCCTTCTCCACACTCAGTAATACGGAGGAAATGGTTGAGAATCCCTATGCCGAGGAAGTCGTTTTCTAAATCCATATGTATGTCTAATCCGAAAAAAATAACATAAGTAGCCACCATCCCAATGAGAAAAAAAAGGAAAGAGACTCACCCAAAGTTCCATAAAATCCTGGCAGACCACAGCTACCCAAACCGCATTTCCTCAGGGTCTCGACAGCACGCTGCTTGATATGTTCATTACCCGCTGGCCCAGTGAAATTGAAGCTCGCCAGGTTCACCGTCCCCTTCGGTAAGCCGACGAGCTTGGGCTTGTGGCCATTGGGGCCAGCAATGATAGGGACGGCAGCAAGGTCTCCTGGGTTGTGGTAAGGGGCTGCCAGTGGGCGAGGGGTTCAGGAATCAACTCGTCTACTAGTTCGTCTATCACATGGAGGGAGCATCAACGTAGATTCGGCATTTTCAAGATAAGAGAATAAAAACGCGGACTTCATCGCTAAACTGAACAAAATG
Source organism: Laccaria amethystina LaAM-08-1 (assembly GCA_000827195.1). Taxonomy (NCBI): domain Eukaryota; kingdom Fungi; phylum Basidiomycota; class Agaricomycetes; order Agaricales; family Hydnangiaceae; genus Laccaria; species Laccaria amethystina. The sequence continues at coordinate 23,504 of KN838778.1, forward strand.
ATTGCCCGTGCAATCCGCCTTATGCAGCAGGATCCGAATCGCGAACAAGAATAGGATGAGCTCCAGCAGAATCCCCCTAGATCGTTCTGGTGCGAGTTCTTCATATAGCACTGGATGATGGCGGACCCGGGGAGTTTTTCAAAGGTAGTTTGAGTGGTTGTGAGGGCGTATTCAAGGAAGGCGAAGAGAGGGACAGGAGAAGTTACTGAAAAAAAGAAGAATATAAGGTTCAAAGGTAGTTTGCGTGATTGTGAGGGCGTATTCAAGGAAGACGCAGAGGGGGACAAGAGAAGTGGAGAGGCCATCATTGGGCCATCATTTATTTTCCCCCGGAATTTAGTTGTGTGGCACGACGGAGGGAGGAATAACGTTCACACCCCTGACTTTTGCTTTCCTTCACAGCAAGTTGAATCTTCGTTCTCTCAAGTGGCTTTGCCCATAGGATATTCAACCTTCAGGGAAATACATTAAGCTACTGACAGCCCCTCTACATCAACTACTGCAGAGTAAATATCCAACTCATGAAAGGTGGCAAATCGTGGTTGCGGACAGATTAGTTTCTGCTTGGGTTCAATGATTAATAAAATCTTCCAGCTTGATGGGGATGGGACGGCATATTCTTTGAAAAAGTCGAGTAGATCCTGTTTGATGTCATGGGTTTCTGCGATAGTGAATTGGAAAATGAAAAGCCCCTCATTGAGCCAGATGAATGAGTCGAGTGCCACCTTGTTTTCCGCTTCCGGGACATACACGACATTGCGGGCAAGTGACAGGCGTTTGTTATCTGGGAATTCTTCTGTTCGGATGGGTTTGATATCGATATTGAACCGACGTGTCATCGCCTGGTGACGCCGTTCCTCCAGTTGCGAATTCGTGGCTAGAGCGCCACCGAGGCGCTCCCTTTCGAGCTTCGTCCAACTTTACCATTGGAATGAGCTTAAGTGTGATCCCCTCCCGGAGGGCTGTCTGTGCAAGGATCTTGAAGAAAACTCCACCCTTCACTGGAGAAGTAAATGTTCCTTGCGTTCCAGGTTGCGGAACCGATTGGAGAGTCTTGATTGGATATAAGGAGTGATGGGAATGACCACGCCTTGGCTATACACATCGTCTAGTGATTCGCGGCTGAGGAGAGCAATCTTGTCAGACAGGGTATCGATTCCAAGGTCCCCACTGACGGCGGTGCTGAACAACCATTCGAGTTTGTTTGACGTGACCTTCGAGATTGCAGTGCAGAGGTCCCATTCGTACTGACTCATTGCCACATAGTCTAGCTGATAATCGATACAGAGGCGAGGGGTAGGACCGAGCTGATCGAATATTTCGTTCGTGCGAGACTCATTGATGCGGCCTAGGGGGTATATCGATGCACTACAGTTTCTCAAGATGTGAAGCTTTGTCGCATGGTCAAACACTGGACTTACGCTCGTAAGATCTCTTTCCTTTTCCATGGATTCATAATTACGCGTCTCGGGCGTACCGTTTTGTGTAGACGCGACCACCTATCACCACGTGGAGGGGTGGAGAAGATGACAAAAAGTGGGGTGCTGTGCGGGACTAGATGGGGTGGAACACCCGGGACCTCGTCGGAATCGACCAAAGTCCAGATGAATGGTTTGAGGTTAGCTCTCTGAAAATCGGCAGGCATCTCGTAGACACCCTCCTCCACAAACAAATAGCAGAGCGCTTTGAAGTACCAAATGACCGGTTTCCTTTCGGCAAGGCATCGGCGCAAAGCGTAATAGACCCATACACTCTTGCCTTCACGCAAAGGTGTCATTTTCGAAACAATCCGAGGAGGTGACAAGCTCACCGATCCCTGGTTGGCCTGTGACGACTACGCAGGGTGCCCCAGGCGCCAACATGGGTTTGTCATAATAAGTGTTAACAGAATTGAAAACACGGATGTATTCGGCTCGAATCCACAATTTTGAGATTTCAAGTCCATCGATGCCAATGTCGAGCATGTAACAACCGGATATGAGATCGTCGTCTGGGTCCATTGTCGTTGCCTCATCCATGGTTTCGTCCACAACCGCTGTCTCACTTCCCGTAGCAGGACTGGCCTGCTGTGCGTTCAAAAGCCACTGCTGCTCCTCGTCCACCATGTTCTTGCCCCAAAACTTTGCATGCAACAGGGCAAGGGGATCATCTTTATCGAGTATCGGCCATGATTGCATATAACTTGGAATTTTGATGATGGACGCGAATGTTGATTCAGATACCTGTTGTGAAGACATAGGATAACAATGAAGTTTCGGCTGCTTACGAGCGGTGGTGGCTGCCAATAGCGATTCCGGATGAAAATAGGGTTCCAAATGAATGGGAACTGAATAGCCCTGTACAAGGGTTAGGATTGGCGGCACAAATTAACCTCATAAGATAATGTCAAAGACTCAGAGGTTTCGGGTAGTTTTCTCATGTTCAAGTTGAGTCAGTGTGGTTCGGTGGTAAGGAATAATTCAGACTCAACTTTCAATGCTTGACAGCAATACGTGCATGGCACATTGTGCACCCGTGAAAATCCCTGGGTTAAAAGGCCCATAGTATACTTGTAGGAATTGGCAGCCTCAGCACAAGTGAACGCAAGGAAACACTAATAGATTTGAATTCCAGCCTTAATGCTAAGTATAAACGAGAGCTGAGCAATACATAAACCGATATTGTCCCATGTGGATGGAATGTAAAAATGGGGTCGTCCGAAGCCATAGTATAGTATAAACAAAGTTCATAGAAGGGGGAAAAAAGTTACATATTAGTTTGATGTTAAATACCGGGGGTGGTAAAACCCGGGAGCTGTGGCCAGTTGCCCAGTTGCGATGGATCTCCTCCGATACGGACCCAGGTTGAATGGGAGGGCGTTGGTCCATCTAAAATGAATAGCTGGTGCCAACCTGGTGGCGAGACGCCGGCATTTGGAGGTGTAGTGATTGTACATATGGTTCCGGAACACGAGAAGGCGGGGAAGATCGTCCGCGATCCCATAGTGTTTCCGTGGGTACTCGATGTAGCTGTCGAAACCTGGCGTAAGCAGAAGAAAGAGCAAATTTGAGGGCATGCTAACCAGCAAGAAGGGATACGCGCAACGTCGCGGTGGTCCCCTGGAAAAGCTGCACGTTTGTGATAGTAACTGTTTCACCGTAAGCCCAATCGGTGTTTGGGGCAGTAAAGGTTGGTTGCTTAAATCCTTGATTGAGGTATGGTGGAATGTAAACCTGCGAATGCAGATGAGAGGGGTTTAGTATAAAAAAGGCAAAATAGGAAGCACCTCAATACGGAATTCTTCTGGATACTTGACGGTGCCATCAGGGTTATTGGTTTCAGGATCGGAACCTGAGACGAGAATACGTCCGTCAGGTAACAGAATCGCCTCTGAATGATACATGCGCGCGACGATAGTGCTGTTGAGGATGGACATGCGTTGGCCAACAGGCAGGGTTGGGTCGTATAAGACAGCATTGAAGTTCGGGTCGGTAGCTAAACCAAAACCTGCGACACCTTGGTGAGCTCCGTTCATTATCATGTAAGTACCGTCGGGCAAGGCGACCATGCATGGCATAACACGCTTGGAAGGCTGCGGAACGTTGTCAGGATTGTGAGGCCAGATCTTTGAAGAGGGTCAACTTGCCATCCTTTCTAATGTCCATGTGGGGTTTGAAGCCTCCGGAGCAATGGTAACACAGTTGTCTAGTGCGATCCCAGCACCAATCGTAGATCCACCACAAATCAAAACCTCAAGTGGATCTGCATAGGGTGCATGTTGTGGAAGAGGAACCGCCGAACCTATTGGGAAAATGCGTGTAAAAAGGAAGCTCAGTTAAACGAAACCAACTTGCCCTCTAGAGGGTATGTACGGCCAGCGAGGACTAGAGCACAAATGAGGAAGATTCCAACGACGACAAATAGGGCGCTTACAATCGTTGACGGCACCAGGAATGTTCGGGAGTTGGAGAATCGTGTCGAATGTGACTGGGTCAAGGATCCGAGCCTCGTTATAGTAAGCTACGTCCTTGATTAGCCAACAAGCCCGGAAATGGGAAGATGATCGCTCACCAACGAAGACGTGAGTACTGGGAAGGATGATGACGAAGGGATATAGGTTGTTGGGGTTGGTTCGAGCGAGCCAGTCAAGATCAATCACGGTGTCACCTCCAGCAGGTTTGGGAAGAATTTCCATGTTGGGTTCGGGAGGGCCATTGCTTCCTGTTTCTCCACCGATAACCATGATTGTACCATTAGACAAAGTTGCTGCCGTTGGGTACCAGCGTTGTCGCTAAAGTGATGCTTAGTGTAAGAACTCGACCAAACCACGGAAACCCACTTGAAGCGAAAGCTCTTTAAAATCCTCCTCCCAATCATTAGTCGAGTTCACGCCAGGACCTCCATCGGGCGTGTACATCCGAACACCGTAAGTCGAGTCCAAAGACCATCCACCCACGTTGATAATGCGGGCCGCTTTGTCCGGCATAACAATGCTTCCCGAGCAAAAGACGTCGCTTTTGATGTGCATCTCTCGCCACATGGCCGAAAAGTTGCTTGATAGGCTGAGATCCAACTCGTATGCACCTGTGGAGTTAGGGAAGCTTGATAGAGATTCAAGGTGAGTGATAAATCATGCACGGGTAGAGGAGTCTTCGCTCACCCAGTACCACCCTTTTCGAGAAAAGTGACTTTGCCGTTAATACCAACAGTTGCGATCAAGGGGACAACAACACTAAGTTCGGTGAAATGTTAATATGTAAAATAGTCGACTTTTAAAGAACTTACCCAGGAACTATTAGCAAAGCATACAGTATTCTCAGTAATCAAGGAATTAACAATGCCAGCTGCAGTCGCCTTACCAAAGAACTAAAAACAAAAATGTTCAACGCTCTTCACCGGATAACAGGAAATACACACGTACCTCATATCGACCAGTGTTAGTTGGTGTGTGCCAGGCATTCAGAGTGCCATTCCAGAAGTAGGTGTTGAGACGATTTCCTGCGCCACAAAGATGAAGAGGGTCGCCAGGACAAGGCATTGTACATTCGGACTCGGCTCCGAAAACGCCGTCGTTTGCGGCAACATCTGTGATATCACCACAGTCTGCGCGGGTATTTCAGTGTACTGAAATCTGTCGGAAGACAATCAACACGTACAGCATTCTTCACCATACTAGTGACTTGGATTCAGCAGACGTTATGCATGACGTAATGAAAACTTACTTCAACACCGGATGCAGGGTACCCAAATGCAGCGCACTGGTTCATGCAAGCCACGGCAGAATTGTTCCCAGGCCAAATTATTTGATTAGGGAACATCTTGGTCGTGGTGGGTTCTCTGCAAGACATGAGCAAACGTGAAGAGTTTATTCAAGCTCGAAATTCGCACCTTAAACAACCTGCGTATGTCCAACTTCCTGGAAGGTCAGTCTGCTGCGCAACTGGAACAGGCAAGGCCACCACAGTCCCATTTCCAGAATAGACCGACAGACGATTAGGTCCGCCACAAGCTTCCCTAAAATCCAGAGCCAGATGGGTGATCAGGCAAATTAACCAACTACTGCGACGTACGTAGCGTTTCCTGCGCATCCCATATTACAGCCATTATCCGTCGCAATAACAGCTCCGGCAACAAGATTATCACCGCAATCTGCATACCAGTTTGTCAACGGGGGGGTTGGTGAAAGCAAAGATGCTCACAGCATTCATCAGCGTATTCCATTCCAGCGAGGGTGTAACCTTGCGATATGCATTCATTTATGCAGATCTGAACAGTGTTGGCTGGATTTCCAGCAATTGTGACGGGGCCGATTCGACCAAATGCATTATCTCTATTGTTGACGCTGAATAAGCGGGAAAGACAATGAAAACAGATACTTACACCCAACAAGCATTGTAAGCCCAGTTTGTTGGAAGGCCCGAACGAACTGGGAAAACGGTGGTGGTCCCACCACCACCTCCCCCTCCTCCACCTCCGCCAGTGGTAATTGTTGGGAGATCAGTGCCGGTATAGTTGTACATGTTGAGCCTATTTGGTCCTCCACAGAACTCGGCGCTGTTGCCAGCGCAGAGCATATTGCAGTCCCCTGCCGCTGCTGGTGCTCCACCATTGACGATTGCGGTATTGCAATCTTCCAAGGTTAGATTAAAACATAGTGATGCGGAACGATAACCTAAAAGACGTACAACATTCGCTGGGGTGGAAAAAGTCAACCAACGCATAAAACTAAAACAAACGGGCATACTCAGCGTATTCCGCCCCAGAGAATTGATATCCGGCCTTGAAGCAAGCAGTAGTGCATGATTCGATAGTGACCTGGCCAGTGACTGGAGTTGCAATAGGAAGAGCTCGCCCATCAACGTTATCACTGAAGAGTAAAGGAAGGACGTCAGGTTCTTAATTTAGAGTTAAGAAACCCAAATGCCGATTGATCACCTATAGCATCCGAGTGAAACCCAGTTACCAACGCCAGGGACGATGATGGGAGCGGAGGAGCTTTTCCCATTCCAAAATACGTTAAGACGATTGGCAGCACCACATGGCTCGGCAGAATTTCCGGCGCATGCCATATTGCAGTCAGTTTCGGTTGCGTTGGCCGCTCCGTTTTGTATTGAGTTTCCGCAATCTATATTAATGAGAAACACGAGGTCGACGAGGTTTAGTATGACGTTAGGAAGTCAAGAAGCGCTCTTACAGCATTCATCCTATAGAAATGGGTTTCTTAGCCAAACAAGGAACAAGGAGAGGTGAAATGGCATACACTGAATTCCACCCCAGAAAAGGTGAAAGATTTTGAATCACAGAAATCGATGCATGACTCAATCGTCATGCTGGTGCCATCGGCGTACGACGCGCCCCCTAAGGTTCGAGCACCGACAGAATCACTACAGGGTGGGGTCAGAGGGGCGCGATGAGCAAAGGGTCAATCTCGGAAATGATCGACGTACGTGACGCATCCTTGTGAGGTCCATGTGTTGGGAAGAGTAGTAGGGACAGTGAGGCTTTGGCGAAGGTAATGGCTTGAATGAATGTGTTGTGAGGCAAAAGATAGCTGAGTGTCCTTCAGCGCGGTGCAAAACAAGGGACGTGTCGAGTACTCACAGGAACGACAGTGAGTACTGAAAGCACGTAGGGGATCCTGGAGAGGGGCATCCCGTTGGGACTGAGTCAAAGCGCCGTCTGAGAGGATGAATTTATACAAGGAATATATACATAGTGGTCAGATTCTGGACCAAGGTTGTGCCTGTCCGGGCATCTCAAGCAGGTCGACTGCTTCGTAAAGAAGATGAGAAACTAATTTTGCTGGGGGCTTGGAAAGCCAAGGGACCGCTTCTTGCCTATTACGTCGGATTGAAACCTTGGGGAAGCATCCCAAACGTGAGTAATAGGGACAGCCACCGGTATCTGCACGAATGGAGAATACTGAGAAATCTTTGAGCGAGAGAACCAATCGCAATGATTCAAATCAGAAAGTGTGCAATCGATCCCGACTCTGTGCGAAGGAGACATCTTACTTCAAAGGTCTTTCCGTATCCACGCTCTACATCAAACGTTATTGGCTCCCTTGAATAAGATCGAAGTCTTTGGAGAAAAACAGCAACGAAAATTGATTATAGATGACAGGCTGATCATTTGCAGTCGCAGCTCGACGGATTCAAGATGATACAGCCCGGCAAACGAATTTAAACATTTTTTTTTGGCGTGGACGTGAACGTATCCGACGAAGAGGGACCCCATCTGATTTGTTGTGAGTCAGATTTCGTGAAACCAAGCGATGGTTTGGAGAAATTTTGTAAATGGCGCTACGCACTCTCTGCGGGGTAACGCGGTCATTTAGGAGCTCAATCATGCCGTACGGGGCGTCCGAGGTCCGGAGTAACCGTGTAGCAAGTGCGGCCATAAGAGAAAGCTTTCGTGGTGGGGTCGCGGCGAGCATCACAAACAAATCTGGGGATTGCAAAATGTAATTTCCCATGATCTCAATGATACGAAATGCTGCCGACTGGCGTCTGGGTAACATCATCATTGGCCTTACAGCACACAGACGTTGGATAAGTGTGCGTAAGGTAGGGCGAACACGTGGGAGGAGCGCTGGCAGAAGATGCTGTAATACCAAATACGTGTGTACGTGGAACGAGAGATGTATGATACATCATGCATCATGTATCCGCCTAGGTTGAGAACATGTGAACGAAAAACGGAGAAACCAAAATAATCTTACATTGAGAAAGGAAGCCGGAAAAAGGGACATTGAAACCAAATTTGGGCCAACTGATACATCACAGACAAAGCGTGTTTCGAATGCTCAACTGGCCCTGGTTGGAGGGGGTGCTCAATACGCATGCTAATGGTCGGAGGTCGGTCGATGCATGACTAACAGACGCTCAGAAATGCCCGGCTGTAAGGACTTGTAAGGAAGCGACAAAGCTCTGGATGCCGCGGGAAATTTTCGGAGTTCAATACAGGCAACGGAGGGAGCAAGAATAAGTAACTGAACAAGCCCAGGAAGGTTGCCAGGAAGAGATCAACAATTGGCGGAGACAAGTGGTTCTGCTTAGTCAGCATTGCAAGGGACTAGAAACTCTAATTTTGCCTCATTGTTTCGTCGTTTCTTGAGGAGGCGAGTGCATTTAAGGTAGAAGCAAGCTAACACGGGCTTAAAGGGCTCTTGTTCAAGATATTTTTTAGAAAGAGCGGACGCGAAAAGGCAAGCCAAGCGGTACGGCAGACAAACAAAAGTGTTGTCGGGGTCCAAATCAATCTCACCGCGCTCTCACAAATTTCTCCTCCGCAACTTCAAGGTAAGCCAACTCTAAAATCCTGATCTAAAACTTTAATATCTTATGTTCATGATCACCTCTCCGCTCTCTTATCCTTCATCTATGTCCCATGAACAACATCAACCGACGTCGCTTGCGTGCCTCAGTCACCCATGTCCACTGCGCAACAGGGGAGCAATCAATCATCCTCTAGCACATGGACCGAACCTCCCTGGTCGGGTTGGATAGAAACAACCGGTGATGCACTTCTCATCCTCGAAGCAGCCAGGAGAGGCCTCATTCCTCGCGTTACACGTCGCTTGGTTGATTCTGAACGAAAGATGATCACGTCGGGATCTGTCTTCGTCTTCGATGAGGATGAAAGTGGCATTAAAAGGTGGACAGATGGCTTCTTTTGGAGCCCAAGTCGCATCTTGGGAAACTTTTTGCTATATCGTGAGACGGACAAACGGGGCGCAGGCCATCGTGGAGCGCGGACGGATCCTGAGATCAATGACCCGACGCAGTACAATGTCGACGGAGTCAAACTTGAGGGGTCATCCCTTAGTAGACCAAAGACAGATAGCAGCCATATCGGTGTTGATAAGCATAGAGAGAGAACCCTCATGGGAAGCTTGACGAACAGCTACAAGTTCAAACCTGATGGCCTGATGAAGAAGGTGCGGTCGACGTTTCGCGTCATGACTCACCCTCTAATCAAATCTCTAGACTTTCTCTCTTTCGATCGACGGCGTCGCTCAGCATTTAATTTCATACTACAAGATCGAAGATGTTGAGAATGGCAGGCTTCGTGCCCCATCATCCCTACCCGAGCTCGCCTCTCTTGATATCAGTCCCGAATACCTCGATAAAACACATTTTCGGAACCCACCAAAAGTTGAAATAGGTGTTGACGGCATCCCTCGTTATCGCGGAGAAGCAGACGACATAGAATCCCCTCCCTCGATTCTCACGGGCCCACTCTCGTCAGGCGTGCCGCTTCTGACAGATGGTCGTTCTGCTGAAGGATCGTCCAACAAGCGCGGAAAGCGCTACGATCCCTATGGCTCCCCTTCGGTCCCAAAACGACCTAGGCGAAACACAAAGTCGTCACAGCCAGACGGTACCCCTCCAGCAGGCGAATCACATCCTTCGCAAGCTGTTAGCCCAACTGGTCAGCCGCCACCATCTTCAGTCTACGCTGACCCAGGCACTCACATGCCTCCTCCGCCAGGGGCATATCCACCCTATGGACCTCCGCCTGCCTTCTTTCCGATAGGCTCTCACTATCCCGCGCCGCCTGGTCACATGTATCCCCAAGGGGCCTATCCACCGCCGCCACCTCAACCACCGTCAAATGTAACGCCTCCCCAGCAGCCGTTACATCAACCCCCTGGCACACCATATCATTATCCAACCTATTCTCAACCACCAGCTGGAATGCCCGCCGGTGATCCTTCTCAAGCTTTACATCAAGGCCAACCTTATTATCCATATTTCGCTGCTCCGCCACATCCTTCCTACCCACCATATCCCAGAGTAGCTTGGCCGCCTTACTCCGGCTTCCCTGCGCAACAACCACCTCAGTCCCAACCTCCCGTAGCACCAACTGCTGCCCCTCCTGAGGGTGAGCAACAGCAGTCCTCCAGCACGACGGAGGGCGAAGGGAGTAGTGGTGATACGTGACCTGCTTCTTCTGACCTTTTCCCTTTGGATTTTTGTCTGCATTCACATCTTCTGTATTTCCAGTGCAGTGTACTTTGTACTCCACTTGTATTCTTGCTTTCGTTCGCCCCCCGTGTAGTTACCATTTTTGCTCACCCTCTATTTCTATCGTCATGCTACCCATAGATCCATTTCTTGTTATCGACATCAGAATTTCTGTCAGTCGGCGTATGGTATCGAGGCGTTGTTTGGATTCATTGGCGCCGATAAATAAACACCAATGAATTTCAGTTGCAGTTTGAAGTCTGACGCCGAAATTGCCTCAATGCTCCAAGTTAACCCTCTACGTGAGATACTCAACAGCCTCGGTAAAAAAATCCCGTGTGGTTTCGGGAAACAGCTATTTTTCTCTCACTATGCGCACTGGACTAGACCGGACTCACTGCCCTAATATTAAATGCCACCGACTCCCATCGCTCGTATTTAATTACGCATGTCCCTCCGACGCGGAAGTCTTGAATCCCGACTACCTTACCCCTCAGGCATGCCCCAACGAATGCCCAACCCTGAGTACTGTACGGCAAATCAAGTGTATGACTAGTGTATGTATCTGAAGCTTCCGTTTCGGCGGTTTTGCTGCCCTGCACCTCATTCCGCAGCCTCGAGTCCTCGACGCTCCTAAATCTCCTCAAATTTTACGAAAGTTGGATGGCCCTGGTTCCTGAACGAGTAATGTCGAGTCGAGCGACCGGAGGAGGTTATATAACTCATCGACAACACGATTTTTTCCAGGGAATCTCCAAAGAATCTCCGAAAATCAGAAGATGGTTCAACGATGGTTTTGTACTGATACACTGTATCCCAGTGGAGATGGCCAGCACATTTTTACAATCGGAATCTACCTTCCAATTTTAGGAATGAGATTTCACAATCGAAGAACACCAATGTACTAATAATCGGCCCGTTGAAGAATCAGTAATGATGTCACCGGCAGAAACAGTGTTGGCGCTGGGGTATTAACGCGAACGTCTCAAGCGTCAGGTTTACAAGTCAGCAGCAGCTGCAAAATGTATAGTTCGGTGCGCCGGGGAGGGGTGAGTGATTTTTTCTCTGTAAAAAAACTGATCTAAATGAGACAAATACAGTTTGTGTTGATAAAAGGGTACCTAAATTCTACGAATCGAAGGGCACATAGACTGAAGCCGTTTCTACATTGTGCCGAAGAATGTACATTTCAGTTATAAATAAATTAACAACGTCGCAAACTTAGATTGAAGCTCGTGAATCCGGGGGTTCAAATGGGTACGAATCGGTTCAGGTTTTTTTTTGAAGGCGTATAGCAATCCGAGAGGCGGGGTGCATTGAAATGTCGTACTTGTTTATAAATGCCGGTGGAGATAAAACTGTACTTATATTAGTACTGAAGTTATTTATTTGAAGGGGATCATACTTAAATCATCCTTCTCATCATGGTGATTCTGGTGTTTCAAACTAAATTTAATTCGTTTCCCAATAGCAAGGTGAATTCCCCACTGGCATTTATTGTGAGCGGTGGGTAAGTTCCGATTTTTTGAGCGTGCAGTCGCCGTCAGCATTAAACTATTTTTACCTGTGTATCTGCATTATGACACTCTGCGATTTTTCACTTCATCTTTTGATCTAAGTATTCTTGACGAATGGAAATGCATGTCACCTGCCCGCCTCTATTTGTATCTGTGGACGTGTCGCCGTCCATTCTCAACTGTGAGGAATGTATTCCTCCTTTCCCCCACACCTTGAACTTTTCCACGAACCTCCTTGTCGCAAAGCTGTCGAGCCACAAGCTGAGAAGCAGAGTACTGAGCACCCTCAATGAGAGGTTGGAAATGGGAGACAACGAATTATTCACTACCAAGAGGCACGAGCATTTCGCTGACAAAAAGCTGAAAGTAGGGCTCTTCCGCGAATTAAGCGGTTGAAACCATTCAGGCCATGAACGTAAACTGCAACTCTGCGTCGTCAACCTCCATACCCCCAGGCCCAGCAGCGGCCTGAGATTTTATACGATGAGCTTTCCGCGCTCGCTTGGCTTCTCTCTTGAGCGTCTTTCGACTCAGCGGGTTACTCCGATCCATCCTCTTAAGTACGTCGTCGTCAGGGCGTGCGTCATATTCAGGTATATCCTTGTTCTTCCGCTGACGCTTAGGTTGTCGAACACGGTCGTTTTCTGGAGGAGTATTCGAGGGACCAGTTTGCATCTCATTGGCAGGTGCTATCGATGGGGACCGCGAACGCTTTAATGGTATTCGAGGTCTGAGATCATCCGATTCCATTTGATTCCTGATAGAGAATGTTGGGAATGAGAAGAGTTGGAACAACAGGTCAAGAAACATGTCTCCTACCCATCCTCCTCCATAGCCTCGCCTTCTACAGCATCCCAAAATATGTCCCCGTCCTCGTCGGCTATCATAGGCACGTCGCCACTCGCTCCACCAAATGCCCCAGCATCTGCAGCGCCAAACAAACCTTCCAATGTGAATGGCTTCGAGAACGTATTCAAAATCTGGGCTTGTCCAACTTGTTCAGCGCCGGGCGCTACAACAGTGGCTCCACCAGCATTGTTTGGTGGAACTAGAATCGGTGTTAGAAAGAATGGTCTGGGTGGGGTCTTGTCACTCACCGACAGAGGGGATGAGAGACGGATGTATTGCGGGAGGCTCAGAGTAGTACGGTATCTTTTGCTGATTCCAGTCAGTGAGAACTTGTCGCGCGGCCGAATTAACATCAGGAGTTCCTCCCTAAAGGTGGGAATGGAAAGTTAGTTCGGCACGGTTGAAGTTCTCCGGTTGATCCTACCTTCAAAAGTCGGCCACTACTCAGAGCGAGCATTGTAATGAACTCCAGCGTTGAACCAAATTCAGGGATGTTGTATATCTTTTGCAAGGTGGCGGGTGGTGTCCGCGCCAGGATTTCTTCCACTGTTCTAGTTGTTATTGAGCCACCTGAAGATTGAAGGGAACTGACCAACTGCAATAGGATCCTCAACATCTTCTACCTTGACAACGTTTCGCAGTAATACACTGCCCTTCTTCTCACTTTTACCATCGATGAAGTCGTCTTCGTCAAAGACAACTCCTGGTGAATCAATGATGCGCATCCCTCGTTCTAACTGAACAGATTGTAGATCCTTAGTATGACCTGGTTGGGCTGCCACCGCGCAGACCTAGAATGAAAGATAAAACTTGGGTTTCTCGATAGCCTGAGTAATAACATGCCTTGCTTCTCTTGAGACTGTTTATTAAGCTACTTTTTCCAACATTGGGATATCCCACAACACCAACGGTCACGCTACCGGCCTTGGGTTTGTAGGCTTTCAATAGTTTTAATAATGATGGCGCTGTTGAGGAAGATATATTCGTCCGCTGATGCTGAGATGAAGCGGAGGACAGGAAAGGGAGTGTAGGGGTTGAGTGACGGAGATGCTTCAACCATGCCTGAGCGTTGGGACGTGGAATAAGATCTAATATAATTTTAAAGTTCGTTCAAATAAAAAGAAGTTGGTGTTCCACCCACCGATTTTATTCAACACGAAAACTAATTTCTTCCCTTCTGATTCCCTTCGACGAACCTCTTCCTCGACAAGCCTACTTCGACAACCCTCCGGATCTCGTGCATCAAGAACAAGGATGATAATATCACTCTGATCAATGACTTTGTGCAACGTCCGAAGGTAATATTTGCGCATCTGTTCTCTCGTTTTCCCCCTCGAAGGTAAGGAAGATGAAGGATCTTCTGGTAGTTGAGCCGTAGAGGCGTCCGAAGCAAGCATTGCAAGAGTTGAAAGGGTAGGTTCCGACGCCATTGGACTATCTGGGTCCATCCGCCTCTCAGGTGGCACCTATCCTCAAGTTGAAAGGTGAGGTCCTGGTCCATGAAAGATGAACGCACCGGGGGCTTCTTCTGGATATTTCGCACTCGAACTTTGATATCAGGCAACCGAGGGATGCCAGGATCCTTTTTCAGTTCTAAAAAACTTTGTTAAATGCGTTTCACAATCTATAAACCGAAGCCCACTTGATTTTTGAGGAACATCAGACTTCCTAGACTCTGTGACTGGTTATTCAGCGAGGATTCTTGGTCGACGACGATTTCCCTTACTTGTCCTTCCCATGGTCATTCCAATGTGAGTGCTGGTGTTGGTAGAAGAACAAATTCAAATTAGCGATTTCAAGAAGACAGTACGACGTGACTTGCACATGTCACAATTTCTATTTGGAGACATTAACAATCGCGCTCTTGCCTTCTCAAGAATTTGTCCTATCTGTCGCATCTGATTCTTGAACATTCAACATCAAGGGAAAAAAAAATTCTGCCTTTTGTGAAGAGGAGCAAGAAAATATCAAATATACATTCAATTTCCTTGCTACGCTTCCCTGTGTTGGCCTTAAGTTGGCAAGCACAAGGTGTCAGTTGACTCCTCGGAGTATCTCCCCAACCTTATGTTTCACAGAAAATAGTCCTACATACGGGGAGCGTTCAGAAGACGTGAACCACCAACGTAACGCTTACCTCTATTCTTTTTATCTTTTTATCTTACTTGTCACACAGTTTGGCAAACCACTGAAAGAGCCTCGGTGCGACTGGCAGCCAGAGGAACGTCTCGACTGCCGACGCAAGACAACCGAAACGCTTCTCCCTACTACGGACAGTACGATGCCGCAGAATATTCACAACAGCCCCAACAAATTGCGGTGCCTCCGCAAGCTGAATCGTCACAACACAAGAAACGTAGTGCGGCTGCATTTACCTCTTCCCAGAACGGTAAGTTTTGTTCCCATGTTCTCTTGTAACCCCATGTGTTATCTACTTCACAATTGCTTCCTCTTATCGGTGTGGTACTCACAATATTTTTTAGATGCTGCATAGAAAGCGAAACGGGACCAGAGCATTTCTGCTGTTGGAGGTGGGTGTTACTCTTTGGCTATTTCTCGTTTTTCATATCTTCAACAGGTTCGAGCACCTGCACAGGATGTAGGGGTGATGTTGATCCCGGAACTACAGTTTGCGTGCTGCATGCCAAATGTGGACAGACTCGATGCGTTCCCCCGGTGTGTATCCTGCACACGCCGTTGGGCTGGAGACACATGTCGGTTCCAGGGAATTAGGTACTTCATGCACGATGCGGATGGGAAATTGTTGGGGATCAGTTTCTGTGAGAGTTCCTCGGTTAGCCCGCCGCCGACCATGGAGTTTCTTAAGAAGTGGAATAGCAAGGTTGGAAAGGAGCATGCACGCCGTTCAAAGGTACCTTTTTAACGCCAATTTTACCTTTTGAAATCAGTCCTGATTTTCTCGCCGTTTTAGCTGTCGATCGCGAAGGCTCTTCTGCCGACTTTGCCGCTAGAGCAGGACTATTTGAAGGTTGCAGAAACTGTTCGAAGACCACGTGAATCTGATGTTCGAGCTACATGCGGTTAGTCCAACACCTTGACAGCCTCTTAAGCTCTCGCTGATATATCCGATACATAGACACTTGCATGACTTTTCTTTTCTCAATACCCTTCATGTGCCGCCTCTGCGGCCGCGAGGTGCGCAATAAATGTTTCCGACAGGTCCGTGAGCTCAACTGAAGCGCCGCAAAATGCAACTTCCGTGGAGATGAATGCATCTACGGCGAGGAGGGACAAGCATGCACATGCAAACCCGTTCTTCTTGAGTTGTCTGAAGAGGAATGAGCATTCGGTACCCGGCTTTACCCCCGTGACAAGGTTTGTGGGTGTTGAATTGGATAGGACTATTCAGGAGATGGAGGAGATTTCGGCCAGTGAGATCGCTAGATTCAGATATGGACATTTCAACCGCGAGACCCTAACAAAGGGCATCCAAGTAGCTGAATCCGACGTGGAGTTCGGCCTCGATGATGTAAATATTATCTTATACTTTTATCCTCTTTTAACCGGTCTTGTATAGGATTGCCTGCATTTTCCGGGACTCTCTGAATACTCTGCATTGCAGCAGAACTTGTTGGATATTGCCATCCGCTGGAGACGGCGGAAGGTAGATGAAATCTTCGTTTCATCAATTAGCTGCTTTTGACAAGAAATTCACAGGTACCATGCTTGGAAACCTCAAGCGTCAGGATTTGCTATGTTGCCGATTGTATCCTAGCGATTTTGGCCCTCAAAAGAGCTCCCTTTGGCACCACAACCGCTCGAATGCGCTACCAATTCCCACCCAGAAGCCTCGCATCATGTATCTTGATTTGGATCTGCACTTCTCAGACGCAGATAAATGCTTGCCTGTACGATCCGCCTTCGTCCTGCCATGCAGCAGGGTCCGATTTGCGAACAAGAATAGGATGAGCTCCAGGAGAAATCCACTAGATCGCTCTGGTGCGAGCTCTTCACAAAGCATTGGATGATGGCAGACCCGGGGAGCTTTTCAAAGGTAGCCCGAGTAGTTGTGAGGGTGTATTCAAGGAGGACGAAGAGAGGGGCAAGAGAGGCCATTTATTTTTCTGTGGGATTCTGGTTGTCACGACGGAGGGAGGAATGAGCCCACGGCTTATACATAACGTTCACACTGACTTTTTCTTTTGTTCAGATATTCAACCTTCAAGGAAATGCATTAAGCTACTGACAGCCCCTCTACATCAACTACTGCAGAGTACATACCCAACTCACGTAAGGTGACATTTCGTGGTTGCAGATAGATTAGTCTCTGCTTGGGTTCAATGATAAATAAAATTTTCCAGCTTGATGGGGATGGGGACTCTGGGACCAGATATTCTTTGAAGAAGTCAAATAGACCCTCATGGGTTTCTGTGATAGTGAATTGGAAAATGAAAAGCCCCTCATTGAGCCAGATGAATGAGTTGAGTGCCACCTTGTTTTCCGCTTCCGGGACATACATGACATTGCGGGCGAGTGACAGGTGTTTGTTATCTGGGAATCCTTCCGTTCGGATGGGTTTGATATTAATCTTCAACTGACATGTTAACGCCACCTTACGCCGTTCCTCCAGTTGTGAATTGGTCAAGAATACGTGTCTGGAGTACCACCGAGGCGCTCCCTTTCGAGCTTCATCCAACTTTATCATTGGAACGAGCCCGAGTGTGATCCCCTCCTGGAGGGCTGTCTGTGCAAGGGCCTCGAAGAAAACACCAGCCATCCTCCTCCCTTCACGCACCCTTGCGAAGGCCTTGTAGAGACGTAAATGTTCCTTGCGTCCCAGGTTGCGGAACCGATTGGAGAGTCTTGATTGGATGTAAGGAGTGATGGGAATGACCACGCCTTGGCTATACACATCGTCTAATGATTCGCGGCTGAGGAGAGCAACCTTGTCCAGGGCATCGATTCCAAGGTCCCCACTGGCGGCGGTGCTGAGCAACCATTCGAGTTTGTTTGACGTGACCTTCGAGATTGCAGTGCAGAGGTCCCATTCGTACCGACTCATAGCCTTAGAGTCTAGTTGATAATCGATACAGAGGCGAGGGGTAGGACCGAGCTGATCGAATATTTCATTCGTGCGAGACTCGTTGATGTGGCCTAGGGGGTATATCGATGCACTACAGTTCCTCAAAATGTGAGCTTTGTCGCAAAATTGAATACTGGCCTTACGCTCGTAAGATCTCCGTCCTCTTCCATGGATTCATAATTGCGACTATCGGGCGCACCGTCTTGTGTAGACGCGACCACCTGTTACCGCATGGGGCGGTGCAAGGGCGGTGCAGAATATAACAAAAAGTGGAGTGCTGTGCGGGACTAGATAGGGTGGAACGCCTGGGGCCTCGTCAGAATCGACCAAGGTCCAGATGAATGGTTTGAGTTCAGCTGTCTGAAAATCGGCAGGCATCTCGTAGACACCCTCCTCCACAAACAAGTAGCAGAGCGTTTTGAAGTACCAAACGACCGGTTTCCTTTCGGCAAGGCATCGGCGCAAAGCGTAATAGACCCATACACTCTTGCCTTCATGCAAAGGTGTCATTTTCGAAACAATCCGAGGAGGTGACAAGCTCACCGATCCCTGGTTGGCCTGTGACGACTACACAGGGTGCCCCAGGCGTCAACATGGGTTCGTCATAATAAGCGTTAACAGAATTGAAAACACGGATGTATTCGGCTCGAATCCACAATTTTGAGAACTTGAGTCCTTTGATGCCAATGTCGAGCATGTAACAACCGGATATGAGATCGTCGTCTGGGTCCATTGTCGTTGCCTCATCCATATTTTCGTCCACAACCGCAGTGTCATCCACAACGATCTTCTCGTTAACGACGGCGTCCATGCGCTCCTCTCCTTCCTGATCCCGTAACACAAACTCACTTCCCGTAGCAGGACTGGCCTGCTGTGCGTTAATCCACTGCTGTTCCTCGTCCGCCATGTTCTTGCCCCAAAACTTTGCATGCAACTGAGCAAGGGGTTTACGTTCATTGAGTATCGGCCATGATTGCATATAACTTGGAATTTCGACGATGGATGCGAATGTTGATTCAGATACCTGTGGTGAAGACATTATTATAACGATGAAGTTTCGGCTGTTACAAGTGCTTTACTTATGTCTCAGTCTAATGAGGCTTGAGAGCTTGAGAGGCCACGTTTTGGTCAGGTTCTACATAAAGTTCTTGAATGGAAAAACAAGTTACAAAGTTGTAATGTAAGTCTAGTGTACGTAACCAAACATTTAGCGAAGACAGTGCGTAAGTCAGATGTGCGGGTCACAAGGGTCCCGGTAAAGAACATCATAAGTCTTGGACAGACGACAGATATCGATATCACCAGTAAAGGGTCACTGACAAACAAGAGTAAGTGAGAGACAGTCCAATAATAATAATGAGTGTATGTCCGTGGAAGAGTAAAGAATTTCAATACGAAAAGATCATTAGCCAGGGGTTGAGAACAATCTACGACAGACCAATTAGAGGCTTTGCTGTGAACCCGACATCAAGTGGGACTTACAGGAAATAGAATATGCCCTCCAGCAACGATGCTTCATAGAATGTTTAGTACTTGAACCTATGATGTTTGAGGATGGTTTGACTCACGCTAGAGGCAAAATCACGGCCCAGTCTACTCCGGGAATTCGCCAGCCAGGAGGGACCAGGGAAGTCGAGAGGATAATCATCCCAACGATAATGGCAAAACACAGTCCAAGGGCTAGCCAGAAGCGTTTAACGATTCTGGGAACCTCAATCCAAAAGTTCGACCTTTCCACCTCCTAGTGAAGAAAAAGGTGAGACTTACATACTGAAATCAACTTATCGCAAACCTTTTTGGTAGCACCCCAGGTGATGTTGTAAGAGAAAACGTGGGAAAGGAGAGCGGTCGATAGGTGGATGCTCAAACCTCCGAAAAAAAACATGCTGGCCAGGTTGTTAATGTGAAAAAGTCATTTGTCATAGAAGTAAACGTACAAGAAGGGAATCCATGTGATATTCTCGATGAAGGAGGAAAAAATATCCCGCTGGCCAAGACGGTATTCCAGCAACGTGAAACCGAGGTTTCCAGCCCCAGGAAAGACGACTGTGCAGGCGAGCCAGATTTCAAAGCTATGCAGGTAGAAGCCGTCGACCTCATACGCGAAGCCCAAAAGGAGGTAGTTGAGTACTGAAAGGAGAGCGGAAGCGGCAATGCCATAGTAAGAGAACATGTAGGACATCATGCTGATTTTGTAATGGACAGGTGCGTTCGACCACAAGAAAGTGCGCAGTTGTTTTGTGATAGGCCCCAGTCTCCACCAGTCAATGAGCGGATTGAAGATGAGCTCATTGCAACCTAGAAGGCGGTGAGATGCAGAGGACGTGACTAAAACAGCATACGAACCATATGAATACTTTTGCCATCGATTAAGTTCATCATCCACGGTGAGTGATACACCTTCTTTAAATCCGCCTTCAGAGTAGGCGGCCCATCGAATAATATATCCTTTCAACTAATAACGATGCTCAGTTTAACAGATTGGCGCTCAACAAGAGAAATGAGTACCTGGAGGCGCAAAGCCATATCAAAGTCCTCAGATACATTGGATTCAGACCAGATCTTCTCAACACCATCTGTGTCAACGAACGCAGCGTCTTGCAAAGCAGACCACCGAAGGAAAGCGTTGTGTCCAACGAATGGCGCCACTTCTCCGTTTGCACATCCCATCGAGATACACTTGTTGATCCGGCGTGTAAAATGGGCAATGCCATTCTCGAAATAGTGGTGTGCAACTTGCATGACGTCTTCAGAGATGAAATTATAAGGGGTCATTAGTCAGGAGACGTAGGGTCACTCACCGGATTCATGTTGGATGATGCCCACTTCAGGGCATTCAGCCAACTCGCGAGCAGCATCCCTGAAACAATCCTAGTGATAGCGATGAGCCTCCTCCATCTGATCTTAAAGAGGAGCGCGGTACCTCTGGAACGGTTGTATCAGAGTCCACGATCAAGATGATGTCACCAATTCTGAGTGATCTAGCATTGCTGGCCAACGGTTTCCACTTCTGGCCATTTCCTTGATAAATCTCATCGATGGCAAGATCCAGCGCCTTCTCCTCCAACGACTTCTCGCCATCAACTTCGTCGTTACTTTCATCTGCGGCCTCTAAAGCAAGGATGTGCTTCTCCACGCTTAAGGAAAGCTGCGATCATTGAAAACCTTTTCAATTCAAGGTTAAGGGAAGGCACACCTGAAGGCCATAGTTCATATTAGAAGCCTTCTTGAAGCGTCCAGCACGTTTGTAGCCATCAGGATCGTTGGAATGAGGCGGACGAGCGACCCAGCCAATGCTATGATCAGCATAGAAAGAAATACGCTTCTGCTTCTCCTCTTCGCTCAAAGATTGCAAACCATCGTCGTGGACAAAGATAGCTGATGTGCCCCCTTGCCTGGCATACGTTTGCATTGCTCTCTTAAGAGAAAAGACGGAGGGTGCGCTGCATAATGTCAGAAAGTATAAGTAAAATGAAGCCACGAGAAGAGGAAGTTTAAAGAGAAATAGGCAGTAAAGATGCTAGAACGGGGAATTGAATGGCTGATGCCAAACGTATATCAGCTACTAAAATTGAGAATTAGGTGTACAAGTTTGAAGGTGCCGGCAAAATGATGAAGTGACCGAAAAATGAACGGGACCGGACACTTACATAGTCTCTTCCAAACTTTCCTTATAGACTGGTAGTTCGACCGTTATGTGGGGGAGTTTTGAATCGACTTCACGATTTGGTTCGGGTTTGACAGCGGAATAGTAACGAGAGTTTTCGTGATACTGAGCAACAGGTCCAATACTACTACCACAATGTCAGCTTTACTTCAAGAAGCACGACAGGAACTCACGTACACAAACGACAAATTCGCCACAATTTGTGACGAAAAGAACTGATGACTATTGAGCAATGCAATGCTGCAGCTCTAATCACCAGGAAGCTCACCAATAATGCGCAAAGGAGAAACGGGTGGCGGCGGGGAGGGCGAACCACATGTAGCTATGATCCAATCTAAATTCTTGCAGTAAAATCGACAGACCGCTGGTGACGAAGACTATAATGTTACGGGCATGAGTGAATACTAGGCGGAGAGAAAGGGTACTCACAAATTGAGAGAGCGCATCCTATCCCTCCGTAGACTGGCGCAAAGAGGCGGATAGGCCGGGCCTGCGGGCCAGCAGAGCCTTTTTCAGGATTGCTTGAGGTCTTGGTTGAGGATTTTTTTGATGATAATTTCCAACTCCAAAATTTACGTTCAGGTTGTGGCGCCTCGTTTTCAGCGGTGTCATTCTCTATCTTGGTTGCGGCTTCCACGACACCATCAGATGCGATAGCGGCTTTTTCATTGAGGTTAATGTCTGAGGCGGTCGCTGAAGGAGCAGAGGATGTGTTGATTGAGGTGATGAAGGATGGGGTGGCGACCATACTGCGCGATTGCCACACCAGTTTCATAAGCTTCTCGTCAAATTCATTGCATAATGGGACAATGTGGTCAAGGTCGTCGGACCATACGACGAGGACCCGTTCGTCACGCTAGTGTGGCGATGAGAAATAACCTGAGCTAGAATTATGGACACGACCTACAAGGAATGCGCCACATTGTTCTTTCTCGGCCTTGGGAAGGTGGCTTACATTGTCGAGGATTTGAATACGAGTGTTCGCATCAATGTAGATAGCCAAAGCATCTTCTGCACTGGGGGCGACCATGTTAGTCTTCAGGAAAGAAACGTGGGGTTAATGCAACTCACACGGTAGCCAACGCAGAGTGAACAGCAGCGCTTCGGACTTTGACAGCAACGAGGGGGTTTAAACCACGGACCGCAGCCTCAAACGGTGCCAAGAAAGGGTTTTCGTAAGGGAAAACACGAAATTGGCCTGGATCGACTCTTAAGCAGACTCCGGCAGAAATGTTCTCCTCTGAGGGTTTAAACCAGGCGTCTCCTTGAGTCTGAGGAGAATAGGTGCGTAATAAAATTCACGAGTAATGAGGCGCGCCGACTTGGCCAAATAATGGGAGATATGGAAAACTTACTGCTCGGAAAATCCAATGTAAAACAGCGTCGAATGAGTCGTAGTCCATAGTACTTAATTAAGAGGTGACGAGGAGGAACTAAAACTTGGGTCGCGTAAGGTAAGGTGACAAGGCGCTTACAGGTCCCAAAAGAATTGTCAAATGAGACGGGTATAAAAGAGAATCGGTCAGCGGAACCCAATCAGGCGTTGTGATTTCTTTGGTAAGTCTTGCACCGAAACGCGACTTCCATCCAAGGCAGGAATCGAGACTCCTAGATTTGGCGAGATCATGGTAGCCACCCGAAAGGCGATAAACGTTTTCAAAAGGAGGGTTGGACATGATCAGGAAAGGGAAAACTTTTCTAGGGCAAATCGTAAAGATAGGAACGGGTCCCACATATGCGTTGTGTTGTGTACTGTTCCTCGAAGAAAACCGCCTTTTTTCCCCTGACATGATCGGATTATTAGGAGGACCGTTAAAGGCACTATTTATGTCTGATCCTGCGGAGATTTCAGAAGCTCCCTGAACCCGTGAGAGGGAGACTTGTGCCAAAGAAGCATAAGACGGCTTCGACGACCCTCCAGATTTTTTGGGGGATTTAATGGGTGTGTACCAGTGTGTACCTCATTATAATTGAATCGAACCAGCTAAGCGGCTGATGAGAAAACGTGCCTCGACGGGTTGAGCTGCCTGATGAATCGCGTCTGCTATCAAATCCTGGCCAGCCCTTTGCTCAGCGCGGGCGCCGTGATGCCGCCATTTTTGTGCGAAAGTACCTGTGAACACTGTAAAGTTCTCTAGCCAAGAAATCATTGAGACACTAGTCAAGGTTGACGTTGAGGCGTTGAGGCGTTGACGTGTGATCGTTGTGTGATCTGGCTCATAGGTGCTTATTTGGCTATATTTTCCAAAGCCCTTAACTTAATTTACCAGATTCCTAATTCGGTGCACCTGAAAGTGTTCGTCAATTGATTTGGGTACGAACAACTTTCGTAAGTAATTTAAGAGGTTTGAAAATAATTAAGATCACATCGGAGGTTCGTTTCCTGGCATGAGAGATAAGGGTGTATACATAAAATTGGAGATTCTATTTTTAGATACCTGGAAGACAATTAGAAGAAAGACTATTATTCGTGCAACTTGCCCTACTGAATCCCAGGAGATACCAATGGGAAAATTATCTACCATATTAAATGTCACAGACTGTTTTTTGATTCCAACTTGAATCAATTGAAGCCTTGAAAAAGTCGTTGAGCATCCCAGGCCCAGGTATATCTGCGAAGGCCATAGTTCAATAAATACTCTTACGATACTATACAAGCCCCAAAACCCTATATATATGTTAAAGTGAGCAGTACCCTTTGTTGTAGACGCAACGTAAACCTGTGAAAAACGCCTTAGGTTTCTACCCTGAGCAAGAAAGTGACTAGACGCTAGCGCGCGTTTAGTGCGAGGTACACGAGGTGTTTAAGAGTTACGCAACATTGGAATCCTGAAATTATGGCGGCTAGGTTTTTTTGCGTCGAACGTTGGATCAAGTATTGAGCTACTAGTACCCGACTCCGAGTCTGCCAGTAGCTAAGTCTCCCGACTTCTTTCACAACAGTCCAATCTCTTTTTGTTCAGCGCGTTGACTTTCTTAAGTCTAGAACTCAAATTGATTTCCGCTCGAAAAAAATAGACCGATTTGGTCTTCTAGCAATGCCGATTGCGAATACATCCGATGAACACGTTCGGCCCTCGTCCAAGCCTGACCGTTCTGAGAAGCATTTGGTCATTGTGATTCACTCCGAGGCGTGTCCAAACAAAGCTCCATGGATAAGCCACTACGCCTCTCACGAACGTCCTCGACCTGATATTGAATGCCAGCGAGGTGATACTTCGGTGTTGCAACTAGTGTTTCGAAATTCACAACAAACTTGAAATGAAGATAAGCGCGCTAGAGAAAACGCCAAGTTTATGGAATTGATATGGGTTGTGTTGTGGGGTTTTATGTGCAACTAGATGATAGAAGATGATAGATAGAGTAGAATTGCGGTCAGTAGTAAACCTCGTGTATTTACACTTGTTTAAACCACAAGTCAAAGCTTGGTTCGAGTTGCACCGAAACTTCAACTCAATCACCCAATTCTCATCACCAGTCAGCGCTTCAGCGCTGATCTCTGCTTTCTAAACAGGTAACATTGCGCTTTATTCAAGGCGTGTCATCTCATATCGTGCACCTCAGTTCGCTAGTCACAGGCTGTTTTCTTAGGCAATACCATCAAACTTCTTCAATTCGATCTCTAGTATCCCCGACCCCCGGTATCCTGTTCCCGTGGCTTCTCTCCGAATTTGGCCTCAATCCGCGGCTTTTACCCTTGACCTTGAATTAATATACTAGGCTGGCATGTTTGTCTTCACAGAAAACACGGCAGGCACTGCCCTCGCAGAATGAAATTTGTTAGGACTCAGCTTTACTGGCGGTAGTGGCTCTTGCATTTGACTCGTTATGCGAGATTCATGCGCGTCTGATTTACGGAGCTGGAACTCATGCCTTACAGCCTAATGGCTGACTGGGTTTCCAATAAAGTTCGTGATCGATGTGAGTATGTACCGGCGGATGTTCAAGAAGCAAAACTGACATGAGGATCGAAGAAAAGGGACGGGCAAGGCGTCTCGCGAATGCTATACTTCTGAGGGAATATTTTCATACCTTTTGGCAGATGATGAATCAAGGGGACCTTTGAGAGAAAGGAAATGCGAAACGTTCTATTTTCGGCCTCGCTGACCTGCTTCATGTGTAATGTCCACACTATTTTGCGACTTGGATCTTATACGGAGATGAATTATGTGCGGCATCATCATCATTTTTCAAGGTGAGTCGTCTGTCACCGTTTACCGCACATCTGTGTCGACATTGAGGCTCGCACACTTAGGGTTATCTATTTCTTTTCTGGGCCGCTCTACATTCCATCCAGAAAAATCTATGCCCCGGAATATCCTTGTTCCGGCGATGATAAGAAGTCGTATGGTTACTTTCGAGCCTGGTCTGTCAGTAAAAAACAGACTATCGGGCGGATAGTTGGCTGCTCTAGAATTTTCTGGCTCTTTCTGATCGTGGATGATTTTATCCGCAGCCGCAACTGGTGAAATCCCAGGTTTCAGTCAGGTAGGCAAACAGCGTACGGGATCATTCCAATCAATGCTTGTGATCCAACCACGCCGATTGGGTTCTTCGAGGCCAGGAACAACCAAAATTGTCGAGCCTGGTGAAGAAATCAATGCGCCCAAGAATAACTTATAATCTCGCGACCTGCTGTCGGCATTTTTAGCTTTGCTCATTTTCCCTCCACGCAGCTTCAGCTGATAGACTTTTGCGTCATGTCTTCCCCACTAACGAACGAGGAGGCGTTCTCAGAGCCACATCCAAAGTTCGTTATTGAAGGTGGTAATGAAGGGGATGAGGGCCATTCCTCCTTTCACTCTCGCAATACGTCGGGCACCCATTCAAACGCCGAATCTCCTACCATGACTCCTCGCAGTCTAAGTTTCGGTGCGGTCACCAATCCATTCTCCCCTCCTGCAAGTGTTGCCAGTTTCAGTAGCCCCGAATACACTCCAGGATGGTCGCCTGCGTCTCAAAGTCCACAACCCCACTATCCATTCCCAGAAATTACGCCTCGTAGCAGCGGCGTAAATTCTGTCTCAACCAGCGTAGCCGACCTCTCCCGTTCGTCCTCGTCACTTTATGGTAACAGTCGTCCAGGGACCGCCGACTTCGCGCCTCCTGTCAGCACCCTGTCGGGGGTCCGCTTGCGAGAGTCGTTTGCCTCTCCCCGAACACGCCCTTTGACGATTTACAGCACTGCGCAGGGGCCTGGAACCAAAGTTCAGCGAGACCGGCCCAAGTCCACAATGCTAATGTCGGACACGACTTTGAGCAAACCGTGGCTTCAGACACGTGATCCTTATACCCGTATTGCCTACTTCATAACGTACGGAGTTATGATGATAGGAATTGCTGCCGGTGCGTTTCGCTGTTGGTTAGGTTGGAACAGTGTTGCTCTCCTTCCGGGCAATCTTTGCCCTGTTCTGGATGAAAAGTTTGATTCCTCGGACGGCATTTTCGGTGATAATGGCAAGTTTTTCCGCGAAGTAGACATGAGCGGCTTTGGGTGAGTCATTTCATTGAAAATGTTTCCCTCGAAAACTGATGTTATGATAGTAACGGCGAATTTGAGATGGCAACTGCCTCGGAGAATAATTCATTTGTGCAGGATGGATTCCTGTATATTTCGCCGACTCTCACATCGGATAACATTGGCGAAGCTGCTGTTGTAGATGGCACTGTTTACAACATAACGGGATGCACCTTCAACACCACAGAGGGTCTTTCATACACAACCTCTACGACGCAGGCTGTAAATTCCAGTCAGACTTTCAACATTGCTCAGTATAACAAGGCATGCTCCGCCATTAGCAATTCCACTAGTGGGCAAATTATCAATCCCGTCCAAAGCGCCAGGCTCAGTACTCGATACAGTGCCAGTATTAGGTACGGCCGTGTCGATGTAAGAGCTAAGCTACCTACTGGGTATGTTGAATCGTTCATTGATTTGCACGAAGCTGATACTTTTTAAACAGGGACTGGGTAAGGATGCTGATTGTCCGTCATTTCCTCTGATTAACTTCTTTCACATCAGTTGTGGCCTGCCATCTGGATGCTTCCCGTCGACAACACATATGGCCCATGGCCTTTGAGTGGTGAGTCTTTTTACCTTGGCTCCGACGTCACGGCGGTCATCACACCTCACGGTTGTCCACGTTGCATTGGCTCCTAAGTATTTCATATCTCTTCCTTTACTTTACCAGCCTTGACCCCCTGAGTCCGGTTCTCTGACGTATTGTTCCCTCCTCTTCAGGCGAAATTGATATCATGGAGGCGCGTGGTAATGGGCCGAGCTACCCCAAGCAGTTTGTTACTTATCTCGTCCTCATTCATAAGATTACTGAACATGATATAGGGGAAGCAATTACGTTCGCGGGTCCTTGAACTGGGGCCCACTAACATGGCTAAACGCTGTTTCCAAGACTTTCGGTTGGCGGGTTATGCATCGAGGCAGCTACGACCAGGACTTCCATACCTACACTTTGGAATGGGATCAAAGCTTCATGTGCGTTATTCTTTTGAGGATTTGAAACAACTCCGACCGACCATTAATTTCAGACGAATTTACGTCGACTCTCGGTTGCATCACTACCTTGATCTCAGAATGAACGTAGACTTCTGGAAGCGCGGAGACTTCCCAGCAGTTGTTCAGAATGGTTCGGAAGCAATCATTCTTGAAAATCCATGGGTCAATGGAACCAAAGCTGCTCCTTTCGATCAATGTGACTGCCCTGTTTTCGTCAACGAGATTATACGCTGACAAAGATGGTGTTAGCTTTCTATCTCATCCTGGATGTTGCTGTCGGTGGTACAAGTGGCTGGTTCCCTGATGACTCAGAAAAACCTTGGTTGGATGGATCTGCAAGTATGTACATTTCTCTGCTTGCTGTGCAGATGATTGATCGTTTTTTCAGCTGCGATGGGCGATTTCTGGACTGCCAAGAGCCAGTGGTTGCCATCTTGGCCTTCTGACGCTCGCGACAGAGCGATGGTTATGTGAGTTCAGATTTTTCTTGAACAATGTTGTGGTTAACTTATTCGTTGCGGAACGTAGTGATTACGTCAAAATGTGGCAACTGTGTTAAACGTGAAGGACCCACCATCTCGCTGATTTATGATCTCAAATTGGACAGCCAATGCCAATGATACATTTAAGGCGTTCCCGTCCGAGTATGCAGCGTACCTCTCACTCTTCTACAAGATACACCTTCTTAATCACCTTACTTTACCTATCTATTCCCTATTCCAGCTTTCCTATTTATGTAGTTTTTGGACACGTCCGTGCCTTCTTTCCACAATCGACGTTAACTTGCGCGCACTTAACAATAGTAAATGTCATTAACTTTAACGTTAACGGAGCTCCTTCCCTGAATTCAGATAGTAACGCTGTGGTCAATGGAAACTCCTGATTCTAGTTGAGTCGCTAAGCCTAAAGCGCGGCTAGGACGCAGAAGACAAGATCTGAGGGCATTTGAGGTGTGCATCAACTGGTCCCCATGCGTAGCTCGGACTTGATGAGTCATGGCCGTGATGATTTGCGGATCGATTGACGCATACCTTGTGCATAGTTCAGGCAATCTCAACCGGCTACCCCGGTGGACTTAACTGGCACTTTCAAAGAAATCTGACAAGGCCCAACTTCGCTTGAGTAAACTGAGGACCCTCTGACCAAGGGCCCAAGTATCCTGACCTCCTCGTTGGTGCATCAAGATTGGTCATGCTGTGGCGTTGGTGGACACATTTGCTTCTGGTGCGTTTTGTTTGAGGTCCTTGTAAAGATTGGGTCATGGCAAGGCATTGGCACCATCGAGACGTAGATTCGTTCAATTTAACATGTGCGTCGATTGCCGGAGCACTCCTGGAAGCTGGGCATGATGTGTTTATACGCTGCTTGAGGGGTGGTAAGTACTGAGAAGAGCAGATCGATGAAGGGAAGCTTTAAGCACTCGAACATGGCTGCCTCACGTTCGAGTTGACAAGAGAAGCGAAATTCAACGTTGCGACGCGTATGCGACTTCAAATGCCCTTTAATGGTGCAGCTGGAATCACCGGCGCCTCCAGGGGATCGTAGTAGATCGGATCAAGTTGGCTTTTTGTACTTTTGGAGCTTGGATTGCAATCTGAAGGCGAGTAGGTTGATACTACTTGAGTTGTCGGGGGTGACACCTAACCTTCTTAATGCAGAAACGTGTAGGCAGGAATAGTGGGGATGGCTTCATAATTACATTGTCCAGCTAATGCATGGCTCAGCCGAGATTCAACTTAGAAACGGTCAGGAAGAACGCACTCTTGTACATAAATGGTGTTTGTCTTTTGTGGTATAAATTATTGATTCGCCTGCATTTGGGGATGTGCTTCTGGCTGGGTGTTGGGTCCTCTTTCTGAAATCAAGGGTTGACGCTCTGCAGGATGGTCACTTCCACCTGAATGGTCATCACAACATTTGCTCCTGCATAGATTCTCTGTACATCCGTGTCCTGTGGAGTCTCAGATAAATTCTGAACGGCGAAGAATCTTTGGGCATACGAATTGATAGAAAATCCATACAAAACCCAGCAGCCACATCACAGCAAACTGTAACCAGGATTCCACATGGTTGCTCAGCCATATCTTGAACAATAATTTGCGCGTTATATATCCATATAATTCCTAGAAAAGTGCCAGTGGGTGCCCGCTGGTGGGAGGATGTGCTTAGTGTTGACTCGGAATGTGGAAGGTTATCGTTTGGTCTTATTTATGTCCCTCCTTAGAATTTGATCTTGGACCCTTGAACGCGGCTTCCTTCTCTTTCTTGTCATCGCCGACGCCATCAACTTATGGAAACCATCTTTCCGCCCATTCGAGGTCGAGGACGTGGCATCATTGTTGGTGACCCAGGTCGAGGGCGACCACACTCTCGAAATAAACACTGGACGCCAGGCGAAAATGCAAGAAGCAATACGCCCACTCATTCTGATGGCGAAAGGTGGGAAAGAGGCGGGCATAGAGGCGGAGGTCGAGGCTCGAGGGGTGGTGGTCGTGGAGTGCCTCGCAAGTTCCCCAATGTATCCCTGCGCGTCAACCAAGGATGGACTAAGGGGAAGGAGCGCGCCACGAACGAATCAGAGGCAGAAGTTGACGACGTAGAGGCTGAACACCACGTTGAAGAGGCCATGAACGAAAGTAATGAAATTGATGAACCCGAACTCGAAACTCAGGAAGAACGCGAGAAGTTTTACCAAGAGGTAGGTGTGGTGTTCTTTTCTAAGGAGTTGGTTGTTGACTCCTTCAAGTTGGTGAAAGCACGTGAAGTTGAGCGGAAAAAAGCCATTGCAGAGGGGAAAATGGACGATCCTCTTGTTCCGAAACGTCTTGAGGACGCAATATCCATTGTTGGGACATGCCACGACATGTGTCCACGATTTGAACGCTATCGGCGGGAACGAGAAAACAACCTATTTGAATGGGAGACCGTGCGTTCATCTTCCAACTATTACAGCTACATCTACGCTGACGACCATATAGATTCCCGGGACGAAGAGGGTTGATCACAATCGGGCAGTGAAAATGTATGAGCGTGCGGCTGGGGACAAAATTTTGCCGTCCGATTTGCGGCCACCTTTTGTTTTGAAGGTACGCATTCATTTACTCTTTAGGAACTGCCATGCCTGACGGGGCATCTTGCAACGAAAGCGAACTTTGGATTATCTTTTCCACGACCTTCTTCCACAAGGAGGTCTGTCAAAGACCGCCACCTTCATCCGCGATCGTTCTCGAGCAGTTCGAAATGACTTCACTCTGCAACATATCACTAATTCTGTTGCGATTGAGTGCCATGATCGATGCGCTCGATTCCATATTCTTAGTTTACACTTTGAGGGCCACAAGCCAGGATTCTCTGTCCCGCTGGAAGATCAGCAACTAATGAACAGTCGGCTATCCCACTTCTTTTGTCAGTTCTCGAACACTCATCTTCAATTCCTGAACAGCGTTGCAAAGTCTCAAAGAGTTTTATGACACCGAGCGAGGTCGATATGCAGCGCCAACAGAGATGGAAATGCGTGTATACCACAGGCTCATCCACATTCGAGACCAAAGAGAACGCAATGAAAATATACCAAATCACATCACCTCTCACCCCGTCTTCAAGTTGACTACCGATTTTCGTTTGCATGTGCAGAACAAGAGTGCTCCGATCACCAAGACTTCTCCACTTGTCGTTGACGCAGAGGCCATGGAAATCTTCAGCCAATTGGCCAGCGTGCTGAGGGACCAGGGCAGTGTGGTAATGATTTACCTGGTCGCCTGTATTTTGGAGAGGTTGTTTGGGAGGGAGACGATCGATGATATAGAAGCCATCAGGGGTGACTTGACGATTCCGGACTTGATTGACGGAAATTCCACCGGCAGTGGGGCTTCTAACAGAATTTACGAGGCTAATGGTGACGAGGAAATGCATGACGACGAGTTTGTGGATGAAGATCATGAACATGATGACCAACTTTTCGAAGAACCGGTTTCCGCCCCCATCCCTGTGAAGCCCAGTACTGCTGAGTGGTCATCGTCCACGTTTGGCTCACGGCCGTCAAACTCAGCTCCCCCAGCGTTTTCTGTGCCGACTCCCTCCAGTGTGTCCAGTCCATTTGGCGCCCCCGCAACTGCAGGTTCTGCCTTCGCGAGTATTACAACAACTCCCAATGTCTTTGGAACCCCCTCGGTATTCGGTACCTCTTCTTTTCAGCCAGCCATTACACCCAATCCACCGACATCCATCTTTGGACCATCGTCAACTACAGGTCTCCCATCTCATAGCTCACCCCCCCTCCAATCCGGGGATTCCACGGTGATCCAATCAAGTGCTCCAATCGGCAACATTTTTAGCGGGACAACGCCCTCATTCCCATTACCAGGTTTGCACGCAATCTCATATTTTGAGTTATACTGACCGTTTCATATGATAGGCCCCAATCCACCACCACCTACTCAACCTCTTGCTGCGCGGGCCTCTCTTTCTGAGAGGCCTAAATCAATATTTGGGGGACCGCCTGCTACAAACGGCTCGTCCTCAGCTACTATCAACAGAACTGAGAGCGTTCTTTCTTCGAGCACAACTCCCAACTTCTTTTCATTAAATCCCAACGCTGCACCATATGCACCGCCCTCCGCCAATCAACCTATATTGTCTCCTTCTATGCCTACTACCACAGCAAAGGAGACGCCTTCCAATGGTATTCGCACGATGCCACTGACTTTATCTAGGTCACGATCCTCTTCGGCTGATACAGCCCGTGCTTCGACCACATCTTTAAAAATCGACATTAGTGCTCCGGCCAGTCCCGCTGTCCATTCCGTACCGTCCCCTAAAGTACCACCACAACTCTCTCGAAAGGCCCCCATATCCCTTCCTTCTACACCAACTACTAACTTCCTGCCATCTAATGCACTGCTTGACCATCTCAGGAGTGGTTTGTCAACTCCAGTCCTAACTTCCGACCCTTTAAGCCCCCTGACGTTGCAAACACCAACGCCTAGTACATCGCATATTCATAATTTCTCACCAGCGCCAAGAAAGACTAAGGGTTTGGGTCTCCATCCCAGTCTGAGTGCTATCAGCCTCAATGGCGAGAGCAAACCTCCTCAAGTCGTCGCTGAATCGTCAGAGAAATCTCGTGCGGTCTTGAAAAAGAAAGCGTATGACTTTTCCCAGGCGAGTCTCTCCAAGAGGTACTATGGACGCTGGAAGGAAAAATTCAGTAAAACGGCGAAGTGGATAAAGGCATACCAACGTAGTGATGCTTATCGTCAAAAAATCCAGAAAGCACGACAGTCCCGCAACGCATCGCCCGATAGGAAGCGAACGATATCGATCAGCGTGGCTGCATCAAGTGAATCTCCATACAAGAAGCGAGCGAAACGACGTATTTCTAGCGACTATCAACCACCACGAGATGACAAAGAGCTTGCCAAACGTTTCAAAGAGGTGCAGATTGTTCTCTTCCACCCATCGCTTTTGATCATTGTTACATGGACCTGATGGTTTCTTCTTTCTATTCCCCCGATTCTCGTTCTCTCTCCCAGAATCAGGAGGAACACGAGCGTCGTTGGGCCCAGGGATCGTTTCTTCAAGTCGTCCGAAACCATCTTAAGAGCCGATCGAATCATCACCCATCCATGCCCTGGCAAATATGGTTATCCGTGAACCCAGAAAGCGACGCCACGGCTATCTGGATTGAACGCAAGTTTAATGTTCCAGACTCTGGAGAATGGGTGTCTGAAGCGATCTTTTCGATACCCCTTTCTCCGAGCAAAGCTGCCAAAGTGCCAGGGCATCCAGGTATACTTATATTCGAATGTACACCTATCGAGGGTGTTCCGGATGAAATCGAAAGGTATGATCGTTTATTTTCCTACCTACGCTTCTTTTGCTGAGATGGAGGATATAGAAAATATCGCGTTTTAGACGATTGCTCTCGCCTTCGTGACATCATCAAGACCTTACCTCCCAAACGCCACTTCATCCCGTCTCTTCTGATATTCTGCTGGACGGAGGGAGCAGACTCCTATCCAGCGACTGATTTTTTTGAAATGGTTCCTTCACTTTCTTTCCGCTTCTGGCAATGCCTTGACCGTTCCGCTTCAGGTCAAGAAATTTGTGTCAGAGAACATTCTTGAAAGCTATCATGTTTTTGCGATGACATCGACCACAAAGGACTTGGATTCCAAACTCGATGATGCGATGAAATCGTTGTCTCTGGATACAGAAGGAAAACTTGTCAAGGCCCTAACAGTTCGAGGTATGTTACATCAGCTGGCTCGATCATATTGATATTGATTTTTTTTGTAGGGATCTACAAACTTTTCGAGTCGACCTTCAACTTGTTTGTAACAGAGTGGATTGAAAACTGCTCTTCCAATGACTTCTGTATGTTTGCAATCACAGGGTTCATTCATCCACTCAATGTTTTATAGTTGATTGGAATATCTATGGCCACCTTGTTCAGGCTTCTATTGAGCTTTCGAATGCGATTGACCTATACGTGCACCGATTGACAAACACAGGAGGTAAAACCAACCTCCATCCGTTCGACTCTGATTCTCTGGAAGACAGCGAGTAAGCTGATCCAAATGACTGCCTCTTTTTCATTTCTGACTATTTTATAGCTCCACATATGAAGCTGCAGGGCAATGGCTCTCAGCCATTAACGAACGAGGAGACGCTAGCCAGGTGATCATGGATCTTCAGTCGCACAGGAATATCGGACAAGGTAAGCGATATACATGGTGGCTTTCTGTCTAGTTACCAATCATATGCCAGATTTCCCTGTGCGCGCCTTCATTGAACACATCGCCGAGATCCTACAGATTCGTTGGGAAAACGTGATTGGCGCTAAGAAGCTGCATTATATCACAGTCACTGCCGTGAAATCCTCCCTCCAGTCATTTGAGTCCGCCATCGAACCTCAGCAGATGAAACTGGGACAAGTCTTGAATTCCAGTATACGTCGGTCACCAAAGCGTCGCAGCTACTCGGTGGACACAGCACAGACAAAGTATGTCAAGAGTCTCATATCGCCTGATGATGCTGACTTGGCATCCTTCACGTCCAGTCCTCAAGCCAAACGGGTGAAGTTGTCCACTTCTGCGGATGCCTCGGTCTCTGGCGGCGATGACGCCCTCAGTCCATTCTCCAGCCCCCTTCTCAATGGCAGAAGCTCTCCTTCGCCAAGTATGAGCGCCGTCTCGCAGTCGACCAATGCTACTGAAGCTCCGGCTATCACCGTCGCGATGCTCCGAGCCCTCACGAGAGATATGAAGAGAAAGTATGCATCAGCATCGTAACAATCTGCACACACATTTTGCTTCGCGGGTTCTACCTCCCTCCACTTTAACTTATCTAGTTTCTGTATTGACAACACAACACGATTGGATACCTTGCTTTCTGTATTTTATTTACATAATGTTAAACAAAATGCCGCATTCACACTACATTTTGAGGAGCTCGAAAATTGAAATGCCATTGCCCATGAGAAAAGGTTTTCTCTTTCAATTCTTGACATGGATTGGTGATTTTTGACGCGGGATTGGATTCTCGGACTGATGGCTTCTGCCCGTAGATTGGTCCACCAAATTAGGCGATAAGTGGATTTGACAACGTGTATCAGGAACTCGATGGCCGCTTTTCGGCCACTTTGAAATTGCCTTTCAAGGCAGTTCATCGCTAGTTCCCATTTATGGTATTTCTGTCGGCATCTTCATATCCGAGCTTTTTCTCCGTTCCCCGCTACTTCTATAACTTGAATTCTTTTAAATGTGCGCGTAATACGCCAACAATCTTATCCCTTATTTTTTTAATTGCTCTTCCCTCCACATTGAACGAGGAAACGCAAAAGAAGTAATATTGACATATATTTGGCCGTGTGGGCGTTTTGTGATGGATGGACAACGTTCCTTGACGACCGAAAAGTGGTGGATTGCTCTGGGACTTGCACCTATATAACCCGCCGCTGCAAGCAAGATGTCTCCTCACAAGCCTCAGCCCGCCCGCCTTCAGCCGCTGCAAATCCTCTCCGCCGCCACCGCCAACACCGACGAACACATTCGCCGCCAATGTCGCCTACTGCCTTCTCCTCTGCATCCATCGATCTCGAGGCCCAAGTGGCTCTCCCGGCACCCACGCGCGTCATGCCAGACTCTTCGCGGACGGCACCAGTTGCTCCCATTAACCCAACGGACGAGCTTTTTGGATACACCTTCTCTTCATCGCCACGCACGCGCGATAGTCGCCACGACTCTGTCCGCATGAGCATCTCAGATGTTCCCCCTCCATACGTTGAGGAATCAGACGTGCCAGCATACACACTACATGCGCCCGAGCCTATGACGCTCGCCATGTATCTCTTCAAATTCGGATTTTGTACGTTTCCTCCCTTCCTCTTCACAAGATAACAAAACTCATTTTATTTTTTAAAATTCTAGTATTCCCACCGTTTTGGATATTCGGCGCCCTCATCCTCCTTTCGCCCCTTCGCGAACCACCCACATCCTCCGCTGATGCACCGGCATGGATGCCAGAAAAGACAGAAGCGGAGCGCCAGCAAATCATTGCTGAGATACGCACCGTTGAGGTTAAATGGGCCAAGAGATGTCTCTGGGCCATCCTCGTCCTTATCATCGTCTCTGCCGTTGCCGCCGTATCCGCCTGGGCGGTAATGAGAAGCTCATGAACCCCGCCTCTACACGCACTCATTGGACTCGACCTCTTATTCTTATCACGGACACCCCAAATATTCACTCCAATTCTACATCATGCCGCACCTACATTTCCCTGCGCCAACATTTAATCTGCACCTCGCCACATCGGCAGGGCAACTCACTTTCATTGGGACTTTTCGCTTTTTCGATTCTTGGAAACTATCATCATTTGTACCCTTACGACTTGCATACTTTCACGCTCTTATGTATTATCCACGAAACGCACCTCCGCGAGGATTGTATTTATACTTACTTCGTTTGTCTATCTCAACGAGACCCTTTTGGAACGTTCTGTTTGGCTTGATCATGAGAACCAGTGAACTTATCGTCAACCGCATTTTTATAAGTTGCAAGCCCACAGGGCGAGATCACTGAACGACAAAGCAGGTCGCCAAGCATGTTGAAGAGCTGGTAAATTTGTTCGCTCACATTTGCTGTACTGCAAAGACTTCCCATTATGATTAAACATATATTTAAGTAGGCCATACCCAAGAAATCTAGATATAATCTATGGGGTTCAAGTCGAGCTCTTCAACCACTAGCGAAGAGTAGGCATCATCCGAATCAGACGTAGAACCACCGCCCGCCGTTGCAGAAATAAGGAAATCCACACTCTCACTATTCCTCGCAGTGTTTGCGTCTGCCTGCTGTGTCGCGAGTGCTTGCAGATATCCGGCCTGTTGCTGTTGAGCCAACAATTGCGCTTGTTTCATCATCGTAGTAGCGTCATTCTGGCTCTGCTGGTGCTGCTGTTGATTGAACATTTTAAGATACAACTCTGCGCGCGAGAAACTTAGATTCTGACAGATTGTGCGATCGCAGCAGACGCAAGCACGCTCTGCTCCTGATGCTGCCTGAGCGTTCTGTAATACAACTCCTCCTGCCAGTTCGACTGCTGGTCCGCGAAATCCTGCGCTTGTTGATACATGGAAGCAACCTCATCCTGGCTCTGCTGCTGCTGTTGCTCGAGTAATCGAGTTTGTGCCGCAATTTGCTGTTGCAGGGCTGCTTGTTGTTGTTGTTGCTGCTGCTGCTGTAATAGAGCGGCGACCTGTAATTGAGCAAATGCCTGCTGTTGTTGTGCAGCTTGTTGCTGGGTAGCAGACTGTTGCTGTAATAGAGCAGCGGCCTGCAATTGAGCTAGTGCCTGCTGCTGTGAGGGAGCTTGTTGCTGCGCGACAGCTTGTTGTTGAGCGGCAGCGAGAAGTTGTATCCTAGTCAACTCAGCGATCAAAGCCTGGTAGTCCACGGGAGGTGCCTGAGGCTGCAATCCGAGCCCTTGTGACTGAAGCAGGTTCGCCTGTTGCTGTTGCTGCTGTTGTAGCTTCAACGCATTAATGATGCCCTGGTAGTCTGCACCAGGCTGCCCTTGAATCACAGCCTGCAGAGTAGACTGGTCGACCCCCGTATTCGCACCAGTGACGGCATTCACGAGTGCGCCCACGGCGTTGCTGTTCAGGATTGATTTCCCGAAACCTATGGCCAAACCAGGCGGGATACCCACTGATAACAAGGCCGCACTACCTGCGATTTTCAGTGCTGCTTTGCCTGCGGTCTTGCCGACCGATAAGCCCACCTGTTTGAGAATTTTGGCTCTCTGCGCGGCTTGGGCTGCCAGCGCAGCAGATTGAGCAGCATCTGCGGGTGAGATTGGAGGGGACGTTGTAGATCCTCCTCTTCCCACCATCGGTTGCACGCCGTGGAAAGATAGCGGTGGAGGCGGGTAACCCATCGATGAGTTAAAAGTCTCCTCTGAATATGGGGGTGAGGGCAATTGAGACAAAGATGGTGGTGAGAGCATCGTTTGGAAATGTGGTATTGACCCCGAGGCATTAGCTGATTGTGAAGGAGCTTGAGCTGTTGTGCTTAGATGTGGGGTGGACGGAGGTCCGGCGGAAGATGATGAACGCGCAGAAATGTTGGCAGGATATGTAGCACTCCTGTGAAGGTCTGTCGGGAGAGGAGGGGGCGGGGGTACTTGATAAGATTGCGCTCTGTGGAGATGAGGAGGTTGGAATGCAGGCGCTTCAGAATTGGCGTTCGCCGGGTATGGGGTAGTAAACCCATTGTTCGTGGATCCAGCGTGATTACCTGTCGGGAAAGAAGGTGGCGGGGGTACTTGATAGGATTGCGCCGCGTGAAGAGGAGGCGCTTGGAGTGCAGGCGCTTCTGGACTGTCATTTGCTGGATATGGACTGGGGAACCCATTACCTGTAGACCCGTATTGTGACGACCCCGATTGCGTTGAGACCGGACTGTACGCCGACCTTGAGTTCACGAAGCTGTTGAAGCCAAGTTTACTGTTATAAAAATCGGCGGCGTTCGGTGCAGGCATACTGGGGATCTGTCTTGGATCGCCCGCCCGAGGGATAGTCTGAAAAGTTGGAGACGACCTTGAGCCTGATGAAGGTGAAACGGAGGGCGAGGGCGTCGATGCCGGGGTTTGAATGGGATGTGCTAGGGGAGTGGGTGCCCTTCCAAAATCTCTGGCAGAAGCCGAGATCATCGTTGGGGTTGGCTCTGTGCTGTTTGAGCTGGCATATAGGCGCTGCGCAAGCGAAAGACCGGAACTTCCACTCTGCTGAGAGACTTTACCGTTAACCGATGGTGTTGGCATCCCCGAGTGAAAAGGAGGTGGTGGTGGTGGTGGTGGGGCAACAAAACCTCCCGAAGGCCCAGTTTGCGATCTGTCGGGCTCCAGATCTGCTGGATGTTGATAGGAAGCCCTTGGAGGAGTAGCGTTTATCTGGACATAATACCTACCCCAGTCAACGTGTTAGGATACGCAAGGCAGACTGAATCAAGAGGGCGAACCAGTTGTTCCTCCTAGTGAAAAAATATTAAAATGTAGTCAATAGGAAAACAGTGGTGGGTACATACGATGAATCATAGTGTTCGGTCCAACCGTTGGGAAGGGGTCGGCGGTCAGGATTTTGCATTGGCACTTCTTGTGGGGGAAAAGAATAACTTTACGGCAAACGAAAAAATGGGTGCACCCTTTAAAAACACGATGAAAGCGATGCAAGTAATGAACAGGCTTGGTGCCTGCAAATTAAGGAACGGACCTGAAGTTGAACAAGATGCAAAAGGGCGTTTACTGCTTATCGCCATTCTGTCTGATGCGGGCGCCGCTTCGGTGAATTTCCTCGACTTGTAGTCTTGTAGTACTCAACACGGAGTTGAATTCAAGGAAACCCAGGAAAGGTTGATAATTTATGGGCATAAAATTAAAAATTCCATGAATTTCCTGGGGACACTGAAAGATTTTGCGTCCAATCGCGAACGAGTGGGCCCAGAGGCTTGATTGGAATGGTGTAAGTCACTCGCTGCCTGTGGTAGGCGCCAGTGAGCAGTGGTTAAGGTAGGTTAAGGTTTTATTTATTTATTTACATAATGAGGTTT
Organism: Laccaria amethystina LaAM-08-1; assembly: GCA_000827195.1. Classification (NCBI taxonomy): domain Eukaryota; kingdom Fungi; phylum Basidiomycota; class Agaricomycetes; order Agaricales; family Hydnangiaceae; genus Laccaria; species Laccaria amethystina. The sequence continues at coordinate 63,650 of KN838778.1, forward strand.
TATGTAAATCTTTTGATGCCAAGACATGGGTTGATTGGGTTGGAACTTCGGATTGATGACCGCCAGCGTCCTTGCCGTACAGAACGGTGGCTAACGGTGGTGGTAGAGATTATGTGACATGTAAATGAAAGCGTCGTCTGCACGTTGGTCACGGTAACTCCATCGTTTTCAAGAAATTGCAAGTGTGGTAATACTTGACAGCCATCCCAAAAAATATCGTCAAGGTATTATAGGCAAATACTTCAGCAACCAAGTCTTGATCATCCCACATATATATATTTTCCCCCAATGGGAGATATATAATACATAAAGCATGTTCATTAGACCATCCTCCCGATTGCCTTGTCCAACTCAGATAACATATACGCGTGTGTAAGCGGTTTGGGGTTCCACTCCGACGGCAATCGCGACTGGTTCACCCATGCCTCTAAAATTCTCAAGAGCTCAGCCATTGGTGTACTGACAAGAGTTGGAAAACGAATGGAAAGGGTGAGCGGTCCTTGTCCACGCCTAGAGGTCCAAATATCGTCGAGCTTCATCCGCCCGAACGTGGAATAAAAGAATAGATGGAGTTTCTTGCGGGTATCCTCGTCCAATGACTGTGACTCGAGGACTGCCCTTCTGGTCAGGCTATAACCAAGGACGTAGATGAACGACTCGATGTCGTGCCGAGGCTCATGTTTGATGGGAATCTCGGTTAGGATGGCCTGCAAGACTTCTGCAGCCATGAACTGTGCGGTTCCCTGCGAATTAAATTGTATTTAGAAGCTAGACGGCAGTGTGGTGATTAGAGAACTTGCCGTCATCACAGCACCACGTATGACATCGGTGGAGTGTCGAGTCTCGACACTCCAGCTGGAGAACCACTATTTGGTTATGTTTGTAGCTTACACAAGCAAGCTCGACTAGTCGAGCTTGTCACAC
>KN838779.1:0-44504 GCA_000827195.1 Laccaria amethystina LaAM-08-1
AAAGGAGGATGCAACTCCGTCTACCGCGGTTTCAAAGAGAAGCCTGCGGGTATCAGCGATCCGGATCGAGATATACCAATCGACTCATCACTGAACTAAAACTGGCACCAGAATTTCATTTCCTGGACCGCCGACTCGACCTCAATGGGTCCCGGAATATCCCGCTCTGTCTTCAGTGATTAAAATAAATTCACTGAGAAGAGAAGTTCATCTCCCAGATCGTCGATGTACTTGTTAGGCAGGAGAATAATCGTTCTGGCCGTGTGGCACAGACAAATCCTGTGGAACACATATTTGTTTTGCGCCTTTCTGTAATTTGGATTTCGTGACTGTCTCTGACTCATCGTCAAGATGGATTGTTTAGGAGGTGAAGCCGGACGGGCGGGACGAACTTCCTAAATGACAGTCGCAATCGAAGGCGCTTTTCAACGGGGCAAGGCTTACCAGGCTTCCCGCTTCTGCAGTCAAGGACACATGGAAAATGTCAGTCTCGGACGACATGACACCGCAGGGACAGTTCGGCCAAACACTTCAACCTAAACCTTGGAAAAATCAAAACTAAGCTTCGACGGCCTCCAGTCTGTTTTCCCTCGCAAACTCAGCAGCATTAGACAGATGTTTTCTACATTCAGATAAGTCAGGAACGATGTCGCCACGCCACTTTTAAAACGACGGAACCAAATTCCGACTACGGACAGAATCAGGGGACCCGCATGGGTACCAAGTAAGAATAAGCATGACTTGCATAGAAGGAAATTGTATGACAGCGGGCGCTCAGTTCCATATCATATCGTGGTAAGTGTTTATTATGACTTGAAGTACTGCCAGTGCGCTGCGGATTTGTTTTTAAGATATTTCAGAGTATTATCGTGTGGCAAGCGGGCCTCAGTGGTTTTCTAATCGCCCAAGCTTTATCTTGAACGGATACCCTAATTGAAACAATATCGATCGATATCGCTGGCTGTTGAAAAACATCACCTGCCATATGCTTGCCGAGCCATTGAATTAGTGGCCGGTTCCTACCTAGTCCTAGTTCGTGCAAGTCAATCATACGGACGGAGAGGCAACAACTTCAATGGTTGATTCATCCACAAAGCACTCCCTACTGATGCGGTATGTGGGTGAGTGAACGAGAAAAAAAAGCTTGTCGGTAAGAAATACGCGAAGAAATTCGTGTTTCACGATTTATCAACGCAGTATATCCCCCCATCAACAACTTTTGACAAATTAAGCAGGGTGGGCAAAATTCCGGAAAATCGGTGGTCCCTCCGAAAACGCACACACGGAAGGCTAATTCAAAAATATATCACCGAATCACCTAACAAAGGCAACGTTGTGAAAATGAATTAATCCTTACAATATCCAACATTTTAAGATTTAAATGGCCATTTAAGATGCCTACTAAATCCAGACGACTACCCAGAATCCTCATCGTCCGAGATAATTAGTCGTTTTGTCCGTTGTCCCACCACAGGCGTTTCCGGAGGCTCAGAGCCGTCACGAGGTTGGGGAGACCGTGGTGAAGACAGATCGAGGGGTGTTTCGTCGGCGGCAGGTCGAGATGAACTGGCGCGTGCCTCCGCGATGGGCCGAGGCTTGGGTCGGGGTGCAGCTTTTGGAGGATCCAGAGGTGAAGTCATTCCCTTATCCTGTGAATCCACAACTTCGACATCACTTGTGTCGGATTGTTCAGGGGTCCCATCGGTGAGGTCGATATCAACTGCGGCCTCGGTAGATAAGTCGCCTTTTCTTTTCTTACCCTTCTGTCCCATCTCGTCTCCTTTTCGGCGACGCTTCTTTGTCCCAGTCGGCTTCATCGCCACGGGTCGGTTTCCTGCAACGGCCGCCGCATCCAGGGCCTTTTGTCGCATGGCCCTTTCCTTCTCTAAGAAGGCTTCCATATCCCCGTATTCTTCGTCACTATCTTCAATGAATTGTGCCGATTTGTATTGCTCCTTTTCTTTCTTCTTCTTCTCCGTCTTCTTTTTGCGTTTAGGTTCCTCCTCAGAGGGGTCCGCATCAGATATCGGAGAGGGCGATCGCCTACGCCTGCGGCGTCGTTTTCTGCCCAAGAGTTCGGAAGGTTTCTTGCCATTGAGATCGAACGGCGTTTCAAGGAATTGGGTAATCACGTTGAGCGTACTCTTCAGGTCGGACATGGCTATTCCGGAAGGAACGTACCATTCAAGTTCTTCGGCGTCTGAAATTCGGATTTTAATGTTGAAGATCCGCAACATGAAAAATCGCCCCACCTTCATCCAGGATGAAGAATTTGGATAATCGGAAAAGAAGCTTCAAATGAGGGTTTTTCGTCGCTGCGTCGGCATGTTCGTCGCTGAGGTACGGAATAACTATGAATCATGTTAAACGTGAAATAACCATGCCACCCCGAAGAACTCACGGAAGTCCGTAATTTTGGCCAACGCCTCCGCTGAAGGCCCTTTCGATTGCAAGGCCGCCCTCTCCTCCTCCTCATCAAGCTCAATGCTATCGTCTTCCTTATCTTTCTTATCGATCTCCTCGATGATTCGCGTTCTCTGGTCGATTACTGATGTCAAGATCTACACAGATAATAATACGTCAGACGTTGTAGCGTGGGTGAAATGATGCAGCTTAATCTTACATGTTGCGTCCAATTGACAAGTTCTTTTTGGCCCCCCTCAACAAGATTAGCGATCGCAATGCCAAGCTGGTCACTCCAAGAGTAACCTTTCTTGACCTCGACTTCAGGCGGAAAACGTGTGTCCTCGATCGCCTTCTTCTCCCTCTTGGATTTTTCTTCGGGTTCCCAGCTGGAGAAGTTTTTCCAATTGCCGCGGTTTTTCGGGAAAAATGCCTTCAAAGCGACGAGCGACGATAAAAGAGGTCGTCAATCCGTTTTCCGGTAGGAGTGTATCTGACAATTCCAGACTCGTACCTCGATAGCCAGAAACGAATCCGCTTCCAAAGCCTTGAAGAACTGGCGTAGAATAAAATTGATTAGGTTGACAAGGTCTTTATATGGTTGCTCTCGTGGGAAGGACTTCTGATCTGCTAAGATTGTTTTAAATAAATCCAGTGTCGATACCTAGAAAACGTAAAACGGAAATGCGAGATGGGCACGGGTTGGGTCAGCTGTATACAGACGACGCCACCCGTATCACGGACCTTGAAAAACAGCCCTTCGGCTTTGGCCTTAACTACCTGCCGGTGTAATAAACTCACCACGCGGCGCATGTTTTCTGATGTGGAGAATTCCTTATAACGCGACAGGTATTTCAAGAGGGTGTGGGTTATTTCGGAGTTTGCGAATTTCTTGACAGCTTGTTAGCGGAGCGACATGTCTGAGGGAAGAGAAATCTTTACCAGTTCAAACGCCTCGAAAGTAAAAATAGTTTCGTGAACCACCTGCTCGTCTTCTTGTTCTAATTCTTCCACATCCGGAATACCGTCCTCTTCCCCGACACCTAAAAACTCCTCAGAGAATGTCAACATAAAGAAAAAGGCCGCACCTTTCCTTGATTTTCTTTTCCTGGCAACCTTTTTCCTGACATATGTCTCGCTGCCACTCGCTTTGCCCCATTTCTCCAGCATCCGGAGAAGGGCATAAGCCAGATAAACACTCGAATCAAGATAAGCGAGCGATTGCTTCCCCTCTTTGTACGATCGCAAGCTGTCCAGAGCTATGTCAAGCACCTCACCATTGTAAATTAGCTGCTGCTGCAAGACATCCGCGGCCTCGACCAAAACAGGGTCATCTATCTCCGACGAGGACAATTGGTCAATGAGCAGAAGCAATTGAGTTAAGCACTCGATGCCTGCTTGGAGCTCCGTCCATTGTTTTGGCTGATAAACGATGGTCAGCCAACTTAAAAATAACGTCTCAAGTATGAAGCGCTAATTCGCGTGAGAGGAACCGCACCTTCTCCTCCATAGCCTCTCGCATACGCTTTAACACCCATATAATCCAGCTCCTCTCCGTTACCTCGCCTATCAGCCCGAAACTCCATGTTTCTTCTCCGGTGGGTTTCGCTTGTTCTTTGACACGCATCAAGAGGAAAAATTCCAGGAACCACTTAGTCATATAGAGCAGACGTAGATTATCTTTCTCCGTTATTTTCGCCCGTTCTGATCTGATATCCTTCAACAACCCCGCAAGGAATGCTGAAATGACAGCAGTCAATCATGTATAGGTGTGCCTTGAAAGGTGAAATTGGGTCAACTCACGATTAAAGCAGCCTTGAGTGAACTCAGTCGCGAGATCCTGAAGGGCAACTCTCGCCACCAAGGAAAGATTATCTTCCCGAGTGAGTTCGTCTACCTTATTCCCCCTTTTGCTTCGTTGCTGTTTGGTCACGTCCATTATGCTCCCCGCCTCCCCGTGAATAGCTTGTTGACGGTGGAGGACAAATGTCCGATTTGATGACGATGCAGAATGTTCGGAATCAGCCTCATTACCTCCATCGACACCATCTCCAGCTCGTGGTTTCTTACTGGGGTTTAATTTCACAGCGATTGTAGTTCCGAAGCGCGAGTGGCGTGAGGTAGCTTTCCTGGCCAGGTCTCGTCGATTTCGGTCCTCTTGCTCGATAAGGCGATGGAGGTTCGCCGTGGGTTGCTAAGTATTGAACTGTTAATTGACTGCATATAGCTAAGAAGGGGTACATAACTTACTTTCGCTTGATCAATGACCAGAGAAGGGGGTTTGACACCACGAAAGAGAAGATACAAGATTTCGAGGACCAGATTATTCAAGCTGTTGAAGAGCGGGTCATTCTCGGAGTTTGTGGCGAGTGTGAGGAGGAGCTGTAGGGTGTGGGTTTCCTGGAGTGATCGAATGAGTTTCGATTGAAGGGCAGACAACTCGGCTTGGTCGGCGCTGGTGTGCGAATTAGCCGGAAGATCTTTTATAAATGCAAGATTCCGAATGAGGTGCAAAACGATGTTGATGATCTGGCCATCTCGCTCCGTCCTCTCCTTGGGGACTATCGCCAACGGCGGTAACATGATACCGAAGAACGCCTGTATGACACCCGGCTTCAACAGTGCAGCCTTGTAATAGAGGTGACTCTCCAAAAGTTGCGTGTAATCGGTGGCTTTGTCCAACTCCTCGTCGAGCTCTTTCAACTCCTCTGCCACATCAATAGGCCATGTCATAGCTGTAATCAAGTCCACACACGCAATTGCACGCTTATCTTCCACCAATCCTTTGCCCGCAGTCGCCAGCAAGATTGAAACCAGATCATTGGGGAGTACCCGCGTTTCCCAGAATATCCGGGCTACGGTTCGTTCATCGTCCGTGTCGTCCTTTCGCCATAGTCTTTTGAGATCCTTCAAGCACCCATAAACTTCGTCACCCATTCGATACACATCTCCTTCAAACCCGCCGAGCGCATCAACAACTCGAGTGATGATAGGTATTAGGAGCGGCCGCCGGTCAACGTACGCCTCACGATCAGACTCGCCGTCTGTGACCTCGATGACCTCGTCGTCGTCCATGGTTCGATGTGTGTAGGATGGCGAGATTGTGATGTCTACTTTGCCGTGTAACTGTGTGACCTCTCGTGTTTGTGACAATCTTTTCTTGGACGTTATTGGTCAGCAAACTTGAAACGATTGTGTCGAACGCTAGTCGAACGTAAATCGTGTTCTTCAACAGAAATGTTCACAATTGCTCATGGTAAGAATGTTTATGTCATTCTCAGGTTTTGGGTACTGATGACAACAGAGGGCGACAAGCATCGAGACAACTAAGGAACAGCGGAAGAAGCTATGTATCTTCGACCTGAAACCCGCGTACGCACATAATTTCCATCGAAAGATGTCCCAGTTCCTTGATGACAGTGCAACACACGTCGTCGAAATTACTTGGTGCCCCAGCCACTGTAATATCAAAGGGCGAACGCACTGCGCCGAAACAAGGCTTCAGCAGAGAGCATGGGTATGCGAAAGGGGAAGTTCACCATGGCCCCTCACTTCACCCCACCAAATGCTTTATTGAGCTCAGTAACCAACACGACGTGTTAGGAAGGCTAGTACGGTGCCGAACAGGACGCCCATACGCTGGGGAGTTCCGGGGCCAATTTTTCCCCGGGAAAGCTGCCAGTGTGGAGAAGTACTGCAGACCCGCGAGCACATCATCAGGGCATGCACCCGCTAGGAGAATCAGTGCGAGACATCACAAGAGGACGACCAAGAACTGCCGCTCCCGGAACTGCTGGGTACACCAAGGGGCATAGCGGCACTAAGAGAGTTCCTTAGGGAGACAAGGTGCATTTACGTCCTTTGGGGAGAATCTCATGCTCAAAACAATGCCTACGCTCCTTGATGAACCAGAACCACCGTATATAGACTCTGAGGATGAGAAAGCCTCGTCGAATTAGAAGACGAAATTCAATTTCACCACAAAATCACACACTACAACCTCGCCGATAACACAACCCGAGCACGCCAGCGCGCAGTCCCTCTCTAGCACCTCCGTGCAATCGATACCGGCCTCCTCTGGGCAATCTAAACCCATTCCTACACGTTTCCTATTCCATACAGCTGTACAACACACGGATACACTCATATTGAGATAGAGCTGACTTAGAAAGGCGGCTGCTAATCGCCAGTGCGTCCTAATACTAGTGTTCCAAAAAATAAGCCTCAAGGTTCCATGACTTTCCTGTAAAAATCGGCACAGCCTTAGGCCAGGAGTCAGGAACGTGATGCGTTGCCTGCCATAGGCTGCGGAATGTCGTTTTCATTCTCTCCGTTCTCCTCTGTCGATCCACTAGGAGTTCATTGTAATATCTTCTGATCAGCCTAGCTCATATTAGTGCCATGCCGACCTCTATTCTCGACCTTCCAACAGAACTCATCTTGGAGATCATTCATTCAGATGACTCCACAGATGCCACTATCGCCTACTTGGGTATGACTTGTCGCCGTCTCCATGACATATGCCAAGTTCTTGTACTGGAGCGCCAACTTCCCGTACTGCGTGCATTAGCGAGCAGACGTCGCCTGCTTGTCCACAAGAACTCTGCCAGTTCAATCGCAATGAGGGACGATGAATTAGACGACGTAAAGGAGATATTTCAAGCTTCATTCCACAAAATCGAATACATCCCTGTAACCTTCACTGTTGAGGAAATCGCAAGCGTCCACGGACTTATTTTCCACGCCAATACCGTTGGTCATATTAACATCAAACTCGATTCACCGACATACATGTACAGCCTAGCCGAGAAAAAAGATTGGTGCAAACCGCTAGCTTCGTTGATCAGGGTTTCCTCGGAGAAGGATATGGCAAGCTTGACTATCAAGGGTTTACCACACGGCGAGCGACTCGGATGCTTCACCCCCATATTACCCATTCCCCAAACCCCCATACTACCCTTCCCCAAAACGCCATCAAGTCCTGTAAAAAACTATGTTTCCATTTTTAGCCCACTTAGGGATCGTTTTTTTGGTCATAAAACACGGTCAGGTGGCATTGGTACTCCGCCCAACCGCCAGGTTGGCACATCGGAAAGAGAGAGACTCCCCAACACGGGCGTATATTTCGGTACAACCCGAGGACTCAAAAGCTTTGAGATACACTCTCCCCTCCCTTTCCATGGAGTATGCTTTCCGCAGACCTTACGAGTTTTGAATGGCGGATACCTTACCAAATTATCTCTCTGGAACACAAGACTCCGTACGTCAGATTGGAGCCACGTATTGCCCCTACTTTCCATGCCTCTCCTATCCGAATTTAATGTCGGAGATTCCGTCATCGCTTTCTGCGACCTTTCGCCATTCTTGCTCCGTCATTTAGGCATAACCCACCTCGACCTGTCTTTCAGTAGTCCAATAGGACTTATCATGCCCCCGGCGGGCTTTCTTCCTCACCTTGAAGTAATCAGCGGAAACCCCGATTATCTTTTAGGATTACTTTCCAGCCAGAGTCACTTATTCCCAAATCTACGCTCCGTCGCGTTGACGCGGCATCCCCTGCGAACCACTGTCCAGCACGGAGTTCTTGATAACATCTTGCGAAACTTAGCAGATCGTAAGAGAGGGACAATCCGCCTTTCCATCGAGTTTTCGAATTCGACCGGTCTTACGGAATGGTTTTCCAAGGCCAAGTCAGAACCATGTTCCTTGGATTGCGTGAAAACATTAGAGATTATCAGGTTCGGATTCCGCATGTCCTCAGAGATGTGCGACAGCTTCTTTTCTTGGGTATCGGTCTTCCCGTACGTTCAAGAGCTGGATTTGACGCAGGTGGTTCCCGCGGACCCGAAGATGTGGACCTGGAGATTAGATGCGTTGTGGGACTCGTGTCCGCAGTTGCAGTCGATCATCGTCAAGAGAAAAACCTACCAGCGGCCTGTGAAAGCAATCAAGTAATACTGCGGGTGAATGTGGGCTGGTAATTTTTCCCTTGGCCCTTTAAATTTTATAGCATCCGTATGCGAGGAATCTGTTTTACTCATGCGGGTTTTTTGGTAGATAGCTCGGAACGGTCACCGTATTGCTGTATAAAATATATGCTCCGCCGAAAATTTGAAGTGCGTAAACAACTACGAGTCCAAAAGCCCGCGGCGTCGATTATGGCTGCCTAGCATCATTGGGGCCACGAGCATTCAGCGTCCAAAAAAAATTGAAGCAAGGTTTACGAACCAGACTCGAACCCTCTTATCAAGCTTATTTGTTACACGTTAATCTCTAGAATCTCAAGGTTCCCGTGAATACTAAAAATGGGCAGCCTTGGGCCAGAGTCAGGAACGTCCTACGTGCCTGCCTCTAGTAGGCTGCGGAATCTGCAGGATATCGTTTTCGTTCTCTCCATTCTCCCCTGTCCAGTGTCGATCCACTAGGAGTTCACCGTAACTCCCATAGCTCTCCCCCACTATGACATTTCCTTAAAAGGAAGGTATGACAAATATTGTTACAAATTTGGAAAAATAGTAAGTCATAGTTCAAACTGTACAACAAAATGAAACAACGGGTTGGTATAGTAGTTAAATCTCATGAAATTGATGGTGCTTAACCAAGTGATGGGGGTTTGATTCCTGGCCTTGACAACTATTTTTCGCAGCACTTGGGGCAATTGCCTTTTATTTACTCATACATTAGGCTAGGAGGTTAGGTGTTAATGGTTAGGGTTCAGGCTATTTTTCTCCCTGCACAGTAGTGTGTTCTCAGTTAGGTTAGTAAGTTAGAGTTAATAATAATGATGGTTAGGACAGGGATATTTTTCACCCTGTGCAGTAGCATGTTCTGAGTTAGATTAAGAGGTTAGGTGGGTTACTTTACTTTACTTTAGGGGTTAGCGCTCGAGAATGCGAGAATGCGCAGTAGCACATTCTCGAGCTGACTTAGGTAGTGTTTTAAGGTCCAGTTTGGTCCGGTTTTTGGACCCCAATGAGGTGTAACTGCAACCACAACCGGTTGCGACCACAGCCTCCTTGTGGGGCAACCAGACCGAACTGCTCTAGTGTTTGCAGGTTCAGTTGTATGGACCGAAAAAAAAACCGGAACTGGACCGAATGCAACCAAAGGCAACCGGACCATCGGTTGTGGTTGCCTAGTTTGGGAGCGTGTCCGGTTGCAGGTTGTCCCACTTTGTAAAAACTCAAAAACCGATCAAAGACCAGTCACAATCGGTTGCGACTGGTCTTTTAACTGTATATACTACATACAATATATACAGTTGAGACTACCATAAAAAGTGGGACAAGCCGACGATGGGAAGATTTATTTTGTGAGTCGTTATATACTCTGGGGCAATGTGGTCATATTTGTACGACTTCCCACCATCGCAACATCAACAACGCCGCGTCACCACTCTTTCCGCACTAATGACCACCTAACCAAGGAGCACAACACAGGCAGCCCAAACGACGCTAGTCTGTCGTTTGGGCAAGACAAACGAACGAAAGCAAAGGGCCCAAACGACAATGAGTGTCATTTGGGCCCCAAAAGTAAGTTCCCTACAGTTATATTTCCGTTTTACTAACTGTCCTTTTTAGATTCGACATCGCCCACACCTGGTTCGTCCCCCACCTAGTCTGTGCCCTACGCCGCCACTGCGAGCCTCTGCTTGCAGGGTGGCAACAGGTTCTGTTCTTACGTGGCAATGGCAGCTCGACAGCATCCTCTGCTGCTACACGACATAGCACCACCAACCCACCTATGAGAGGTGCTGATGGCGGGGTAGCCACGAATGGGGGACGACAAACAGCTGGGACGACAGGGGGGGGGACGACGGACGATGAACTGTGAAGGGGGGGACAACAAACAGTGAAGGGGGGGACAACAACGGCAAATGGGGGACGACAAACAGCCAGGACAACAAACCCTACAACAAACCACAACTACAACAAACCACAACTATGACAATGAATCACGGCTACCCCTTGCAACAATGAACAGCTGTGTCCACAAGGGGATTGCAACAACTGGCAGGGAACCCCCCCACCCTCACTACAAGCATGAGGCAGTGGGGCCGTTTTATTATTTAATGTACATAGTTAGTAGGTACATTACTACTCAACCGGTTAAGACTGAGTACCCAACCAGTCTCGACTGGTTGAGACCGGTCTTGTTAGAAACCGGTTTAAATCGGTTGGGTTACAACAACCAGACTGATTTGGACCGGTTGTCTACAGTTCGGTCTGGTTAAAGGAAATTGAGGGTGTAGTTCGAACCGGTTGCGGTTGCACCTGATCAAGGTCCAAAAACCGGACCGAACTGAACTTTTAAACACTAAACTGCTCACAACCAGTCCCTATCGGTTGCATGGCTGTACCTGAACCAGTTTAAACTGGTCATACACAAGACCGGTCGTGACTGGTTAGTTACTCAGTCCCAACCGGTTTTCGAGTACATACCTACTACCTACTGTAGTACTAAGTATGATTATATAGATTAATTAAATAAACCACTGCAAGCAGGTGCTCACAGCAGTTGTTGCCGTCCTTCGTCGATGTGGGTGGGGGGTGTTGTGTGTCGTCACTATGTTTGTCCCATGTCGAGGTATGTCGTTCGTTGCTGCTGCAGACGGCGTCAACAGCATGTGTCGCTAGTCAGACGTCGTCAACAGCATGCGTCGCTAGTCAGACGTCGTGGCACGCCCAGATGGTACCGTCAACGTGCCACATCGTCAACATGCTGTTGTCGCATCTGTCGTGGTGGTGGCTGCATGGCATGTATCGCTGGTGAGGCGTTGTGGCACATCTGGAGTCGATGTGCCATGAAGGCGAGGAGGGTGGTGGTGAGCCATGTGCATGCCACGCAGGCTCCAAGGCAGGTGGAAATGGGTCGTTCGAAGTGGGAGGCAGGCCATTTGGTTGCCACATTGCTGATAGTGACGTGGCACCTGGGTTTGATGACAGATAACAGAATGAATTAGAAGAGGAGAAGGGTGGGGGTGAGCAGTCTGTGTACCATGCAAACTAGGCTCACCGTCAGTCATTGTTGTGTCTGTTGGACTGGCGGCATGGTGTTGTCGCTCATTTGTTGTGCTGGTGGTGTGACATTGTCGTTGTCTGTTGGGCTGGTGGTGTGGCTCGCCATCTGTCATCCTCGTGTCCTCGCATTCTCATGTCCTCGTGTTCGTTCGGCTAGTGGCGTGGCTTGTCGTTGTTGCTGTGTGCAGTGGTTGGGGATAGTCGAAGGAGTGGTGACGCGGCGTTGTTGATGTTGTGGTTGGCAGGTAATGTGTGCCAAACATGGCCACATGGTCCGTGCTTTGCTACAGAGTATATAATCACCTACCAAACAATCCTTTCCTTTCATCGTCCCACTTCTACTTATGTAGTTTTGATGTATATATTTATGGTACATAATATAATACTTAAAAGACCAGTCACAATCAGTTGTGACCAGTCTTTTATCGGTTGTTCAATATTTTGAAAGTGCAGCAACCTGCAACTGGACCAACTCCCAAATGAAGCAACCGCAACTGATGGTCCAGTTGTTTTTGGTTGCGTTCGGTTCGGTTTTGGTCATTTTTTCGGTCCAGTCAACTGAACCTGCAAACACTAATGACAACAACAATGAGTGCCTGCTATGTTGATGGCACATGGAGATGAGTACATTGTATGCCTACCACCCTCCTTCTCCTGTCTACTAGCCACGATGCCCAGCAGCCATTGTAACACCCACCAACCACTGCCATGTCACGCCCTCGCCCTCTGCCACCTTTGGCATTGATGACAACATGTGGCAATGGCCATGTGATGATGATGGAGACAGGCAGACGATGATGACATGACATGGCAGCAACAACAGATGACCACAACGATGATGGCTGACTGAAGACAATGCAAAGAATATGAGACAGGCAATGATGGACAACAACAAGGAGGTGCAAGTGCTCCCCCCACCCCCCTGCCCCTCCTCATTCACCCTCATGTACTACTAGTATATTTAGTAAATTATGTACATGTTTTCCCCATGTCAGTAGCTATGAGACTGGTCCTCAACCAGTCCTCAACCAGTTGAGACTGAGACTGGTTGAGACCGGTCTTTCAACTGTAGAAAACCAACAAAAACCGCACTGAACCAGTTGACGTTGGTTCAGTCCAATTTTTTGAGGTTCTTCAACCTGTGAAGACCAGTCTCAGTCCTGGTCTTGTCAAATTTTGACAAAAGACCAGACTGGACCAGACTTCCAAGCACTAATCACATCACAATTCCACAAACAAAATCACAACACCAGGTTGGATAATAAAAAGTCCTGCTTGGTCAAAAATAGTTCAACATCAAATGATTGGGATGGTTCATAACACAGGCTCTATGTAACACACTATCAGTGTGTTAAACATGGGGAGCTGTCAATGAAAATTGTATGGCAAGCCTAAGTGATAATGGTGTGAAGACCCAGCTGTGATCTGGGTCAAAGCTGAGGAAAGGAAGAGGAAAGGAGACTGGATGCAGGTGTATCCTTGCGAGGACTGATATTGTTTTGGAAATCCAAAGCTACAGTCCCTGCTACCTCTTAGGAAATCCACAAGAGGCTGGATACAGATGCAGGAAAGGATATCACTGCAGATCTGATAAGATCTGCACTGATTAACTGGTGCTGACACTTGTTCTCTTGGAGCAGAGTGTCAATGACCTGATAATACATAATAACACTTGCCAATTGGGTGGAGCTACAATAGAACACCTGCTGGAAAGCAATAGATGCAGTGGTGGCAGAGATGTAAGAAGGTAAATTATCACATGACTACTACTGACAAGTATGGAAGGGAGTCATGTGATACAAATGCTAAGTAATGGAAAGTAAATAATATAAAGAAAGAATAGGATCCCATATCCTTGCTACACTCTAGCTCAGGCATTATGTCAATTATTGATACAGAAGGAAGGCACCATGTAGAGTGTGATTGGCCCTTGCATGAATGTTCCAATTCATTGCTGATTTTGCCCTCTACTCAAGGTCTCAGGGGAAATGAGAACAATCTGGAAGTACAATAAAATATATCACTAGTACTGTCAGGATATTACCACAACTCAGATCTTACTGGTAATCCCAGGGCAGATGGTTGTTGATATGTTTGTTTCATCTTTGGAGGAGGCTTTCATGGAAATTCCACTGGCTGTCACAAAAGCACACTGAGAGGAATACAGGCTCCAAAATAGTGATGGGATAGAGGAAATCAAGGAGGTACTTAAGCAAGAAAGAGCCAAGATGGTGTTGTTGAGCCTGAGGCAAGGGGTATGCAAGAAATTTGTCAAGTATATGATGTTGGTTTATTCATTTAAGGGACCTCAGACCCTCCCCCTGCTTCCAAATAAGGAAATGATGACATAATGCCTACTTCTAAATAAGGAGATGATGACATAATGTAATGATGAACAGGTCACCATTCTGATAATCTAATTCCCTCATCTGTGATGCTTATATGCTATAAAGCCATTTCTCCAACATTTGTCATCACAGAACCAACCACCCACTAGTCTCAACACCAGCCATTATGGATACATAAAACAAGAACATTGTGGGTGTAAGTGGCTGAATTAGTGTTCGAAAGTCCGGTTAGGTCTGGTTATTGAGTGCCCAGGGGCTCTAACCAAGACTGAGACCGGTTAGCCTTTGTTCCCAAACCCAAAATAACCTAACTGGACCAAAAATAACTGACCAAAACCAGTTAGTTGCAGTTATAACCAGTTAGGACCGAAAAAATAGATAATTGTTTCAAATTGGGCAAAATAGTCCATATATGTCTCAGTAAATGTTGTTGTGCTATATATTAGCTTTAAAACGAACCCAAGAACGCTTAATTTGGTGAAGAATTGACATATTTATGAAAATAATCTTGAAAATCTGCTATTTTGGCTGATATTTTTGAGATTTGATGATAACTTGGTCAAAGTTTGAGTGTTTTTCACATGCTTAGGTGCATTTTGAAGGGGTATATTAGGGTCAGTTATAACCGGTTATAACCGGTCCTTTAACCATTATTTAACTGCAAAATAACCGGTTATTTTATTTTTGAAATGGACTAACCCTAATTGCAGTTAGGTTAGTCTTGCAGTTAGGTCTGGTCCAGTCTCAGTTATTTTCCAGTTAATTAACCTAACTTCCAAACACTAGGCTGAATGGACTCACCTTCTTCACCATCTGTCAATCAACAATAACATTGTGCAATAAAAATGCTCTGTACAGAACTTTTTCAGTTGATGGTGGCTGTTTGTCCTCTGATCAGCCTATGTACTCTTGTGACAATGATGTCATTTGCCCTAAACAGGTCCTAAACAAGGGGCACTTGCATTCTGAACACTCCAATAAGCTTGCCCTTGCATCCCAGGCCCATCTGACAGCAAAAAAAGTTATTTGTATAAGAGGGCTCAAGGTACCTCCCCCCCCTCCCAACACCATATACCTTGGCAATTTCTGACATACCCCTTGGCCTGTGGGGAAGAAGAGAAAACAATAAATTGGGTGCAAAACATAGATATTGATTAGATTAGCTGTGACAAGACATGACCATCAGTGTGTTTGTGATGAGTCCCATGACCCCCTCAGGTGGGTTGATTTTAGCAGATGCTCAGTCACTCACCCCTTGGTTAATTGTGAATAAATAAGAGAATGTGTCCATGACCCCTCTGACAGCCATTACAGCTGTCATGTGACAGATGAAAACAGGTGTTCTGCAGGCCCAAACAGAGACAGGCAATTACCTATCAGACCCATCTGTTGACCCACCTAAGACAATGATGGTGCACAGCCCTAATTGTTGCTGGCCCATCATGAATTACAGTTTCATTACCTAATAAAAGACCTACACAAGATGTCCCAAGGGGGTGGCGGAATGTGGAAAGTGTACCAACACTCACCTTTTTTTTTTCAGGCAAATGAGGTACCCCCCCCCCCCCCCCCCCCGCCTGCCTAATAAGGTATGTTTTCTGTGAACCTATGTTTTTTTTCAATTTTTTCGGCGGTAAGGTACAATCAATGTCATCGGTTTGGGACTATGTATTGTAGTGCAGTTGTTCTGGTAAACTCACGCTCCGCAACGGCACCTCTGTCATTTCCGTCTCCTCCACCAGGTTTATTTTCATGCATATGTATGGCAAATGTACGGCCATCAAATCACCTTGCTGGTGCCTGGCCCTCGAAAAGTCCCTGATGGCTCGAAGGAATACTAAAGCTGATACAGAAAGCGACAACTTTCCGGCTTCAATTTGTTTAGTAGACAGGGAAACGTAGCACCCACTTTGAAGCTGTTAGTGCAGTTGAGGAATGGGTAACCCCGGCCGCCTTCGCCAAAACCCTTTTCTGTAGGAGTTATTCAAGACTCGTTTTTGAGCATCAATTGAATCGCGGGGGGTGGGTTCTCAAATTAAACAAAATCGAGTTTGGACTCGGCATTTGAGATAAGAATTGCTGTTTACATAAATTGTAATGTTGTTGAACGTGGTGGCGCCGAATGCTCAGTTTTGAGTTTATAATGTGTCTGTACCTATGTTGAAAGTGGAACCTTGTGTAAGTACTGCAGAACCATCAGAAGCTGTTCTGCAACCCAATTTGCGACAAAATTAGACAAGGTCACAATTTTTTTTTCGGCCTCTGGCCAGACCCCCCCCCCTCCCAGCCTATGTTCGGGATCCACGTTCCGCCACCCCCTTGAGATGTCCTAGAAATTTCAGCACCCCAATTACCTCCAAAGAGAATCAGAGCAGAAAAACAATGCTGGAAATGCTTTAGGCCAGAATGTGAGGGCAGTAGGGCAAAGAGATACTGCAAAAACCCATGTAATGACTACAACAGAGTAGATTGTGATGGGAGGGATAGCAGACAACCTACAAGGTCCTGTCAGAACAAGATTGATAACCCAGATGTAGGTGGAGATGGAAGGATGGGTCAATCATTTACAGCTCATGTATATAAGATAAGATTAGATTAGAAATATACTCTTTTTTTTTTTCGCTTTTTTCCTCTTTTTATTTTATTTCATTTTTCTGGTCGCAACTACAAACACCAGCACCCTGCCGTCGACTGCCTTCGAAGCTTCTCACTCGACACGGGTACAATTCGTGCCGGACTAACCATGCAACCTGGACCAGTCATAGTGTCATAGACGAGCGGAAAAGCGCAAAGTTGTTCAATTTCTTAGCTCATCGATAACTGCATTTATCGCTCACAATCTGGTATTGGCACGCAGCAGAGCTTCGAGTCTATCACAAGCTCCGAGTCGCTATTTCCTCGGAAGATGGGATTATAGATCACAAGCATTTCACCTGTCGACACGAGCGTCCTCATTTCGAAACTGTGCTGAACCCACGTTCCTTCCTTCCTTCCGATTGGCTGGATCTAGAAATGGATAGCATTCCAAGTTTATGCACATCAATGATCAATTTCAGAAGGTGTGTGAGGAGAACAGGTGTGCCTGGTACCGCAGATAAGGATCAATCGTTCTATCTAGCGATGTTTTGTGGGAAACAAAGGTGCATCACTGTTTTTGTGGAAGACTGCCAGTGCTATGGTGAAGGGGTGAATGCAGGAGATCCACGCGGCATCAAAAATGACTTTCCTCGCGGTTCAAACTTTCCCCTTCGGCATGTCATAGCATAAATACCACCCTCTCCCTCATCCATACTCAGTTCCCCATCATCTTTCGAAAATGCCAGTAGTTCGCACTACAAAGACCTTCAGAGAACTACGAAACCAGGCCGAAGACAACTTCGCTTTCCATCACCCAGCAGTCGCTGGAGTTTACTACGGCGGAAGCGCACAAAACTTCATCGGAATTCGCATAGAATGTGCCAAAGCCGGTAAAGAATTCTTTTCCAATATCGCTTTTGGCCGCGGTGAGTTCTAGTTATCATCCATCTTCGTATTAGTCAAGTATTAGTACATTCCTGATTCCTGAATTCCACCCCCTAGATCCTGAAGGAGAGTTGTATTACAACAATCTCTCGGCACTCGCAGGAGTGGGTAAATACGAGATTCAGTTCAGAGTTGGTCAAGTACTCCAAATCGTAATCCGCAACCCCAATGATAGTATCGTCGCCTGCGTAAGTCCATCTCGCAACTCAGTTGTACTCGTATATGTCACTGATTTCTCGACTTGTGACTTGTAGTTCGTAGGAGCAGACCCCGTAATATCGCTGCCCTATTCTTTAGACCCACATAAAACTAATATTCTCGATAGGCAAGCGCCATTGGCTGGTTAACCTTCGACGCCGACGACCCTGAGGTACCTCTCGTAGGACATTGGAACAACTATAAGGCGTTGGATGTACCTTCCGTCATAACCTGCGCTGTAGGATCGACGGATGTAACCATCTCACTTGGCGCGTTAGCGAAGAAGGTTACGTTCAAGCTACCTAAGCCCTGTGTTAAAGGCATGAGTACGTCAATCCTTTTTCTCTTCTAGTAAATTAAGATTCACACAGGATGTCGTAGATGATATGGGCACAACGACCGCTAGTTCTGTTGATGATATCCCGAATGGTACATGCAGCATGGTCTACTTCGATGCTGATGGCGTTCTGTACTATCCCAAGATTGACAGCAAAGTTACGACGGGCTACGTGAGTTTTTTCTATTTTAATTTGCCAAATGCCTCATGTTCAACTTGAATCCATTCTCGACCATCTAGTTCACTCGTACGCAGATTTACCAGCCTTCTTTCTGTCTTGTGTGATTACTCTTTTATTTTTATAGCCTCGATCAAGGATAAAGCAGATCTTGGACAACAAGCGTTCATCAATTCTAGCGCGAATGGTGTATTCGTGCTGAGTCGTACCTCTCTTGCCAAGGCGCCGACCAAACCTCAACTTCTGGGTCTCTGGCCTGTTCCTGGCCCGTCCTTGTCGCAGTATACGGCTGCCCGTTGGCCTGGAACCTCACCCGAATCTACTGCCGCAGTGCGGCGATATCTTCAACGAGACTATGAGGAACACCATGGGTATGTACACCCTACAGTCTTTTATTCATGAACTCTCTAACCGATACTCCAGGTTCTTCAACTACACTCCCGGCGGTGCTCACAATCACACACCCTTCCCTCTACTGGTAAAGTGGGCGCTAAATGGGACCTCGAAGGATCTAGATGCGATTTGGGTCCAGCACGAAGAGATTGAGCGATACGCATACCGTTCACCAGCTGCCATCACCACGGATACTGCTTTCGAACATCTGGGTGACCGGGAATACTACCAGGCTTATCTTCACTTTTTCTCCGATCTTGTGCTGAAAACACCTCTCAGCGCTGTGCTCGAGGAGTGGATTTTCTCGCCCAAAGTGAACTTGGATGGGAAACAACCACAGATGCTAAATCGTCTACTGGACGGCATCCTCCACCCCATGCTTTATCTCGGCTATGGAATCGAGTTCAGGTACCATATTCTTCTCCATTCTTTATACGACAGTTGTGCTCAACCCTTGTTTGGCAGCTTGCCCGGTCTTATAGCTGAAGGTAAGCATTTCTCTATACCTTGCAAGAAAGTAATAATGAAAGACGATATGAACAGGACTGGCACAAGTTGCTGTACACGGAGCCCCATCGCCGAATTTGATACCGAGATCGATGTTCGAAGCACCGACCAAGCGTGGGCCAGGAACACATGCATTCAGCATCCTGTCGCGTATCATGTCCGATCGAGCGTTCGTCAATTACAGCGGGTCGTTCGGCGATCTTCAGATGAAACTTGGCCAGAAAATACAGTCGTATGCAGCGGAGTGGCTTGTGGACGGGGCCAATCCCCAAGAGATTGCCAAGAAGGTGCAAGAATTAAATTTCCTGAACGTGATAATATACGCCGTGGGTGGATGGCGCGATGGGGAAGGATTTCATAACGCTGAATTTACTCTGTGAGTTCTTTCGACAACAAAAGGAAATGTGTACTGACCACTATCCTATATAGAATGCACCTTGTCACCAGTTCGATGACCTTGACGTCGTACTTGGCGGTCATATCATCTCCGACATCGAAATCACTGCTCCTCCGCGCATACTTCACGCGTTCAGTAGCCTACTACATTGCCCAGGGTCGGCCTGAACTGCCTATCCGCTCCTTCTTTGTGGCACCGGTCCTCACAGAGTTCCCAGGACCTGGGGTAAACCCCACAGGATTTGCATTCCCTAATTCCACGTCTCCCTTTGCGGACCTGTGGCTGAAGATCATACGATCAACACTGGTTCACCCCGACGATCATCTGTGTAAAGTCCAGCGCACGCTGGCCCATTATGACTCATTGTACGGTCGCATTGCCGCTGGAGAATTCAAAGGCACAGAGCTGAAGGATTGCGAGTTGGTTGATGGGACATTGTTTGTGAGGACAGCTGCGTTGACCATGCAATGGATGGGGAGGATTAGGGAGGGAGAGGCGGCTAGGTTTTGGGGGGATGATCCTAATTTCCCAGAAGCCAGAATTTCTCCATGAGAATGATGCTTGTAATTCGATCCAATTTTTACAGTTGTGCTCGAGTAGTTGGGGAGATGGTGTATCCTGTGTAAAACGTATGAATACTATGCGCGACTCCCTCAACAGAGCGTTGCCGCCCTGCTGGCAATGTGACATCCAAATTCCAAACCCGCTTATTCTCCTATCGGCTCCAAAAATCTTATAGAAGCACCGCTTCAGAAAGCTCCATTCGAAGTTGGAAAAGCTTTTCCAAACCACCCATCTGCATCAACACCTAGCCGCATCCTTTGTTCAACGCAATGATTCAGACGACCGCGATTCTTTTACTTTAATGACTGCCACGATTCGGATTAAGGCTAATGGAGGATACACGCGTCTTGACGTACGTTGTTGTTCCTTTCACTTGAGGGGGGGGTGCGACTAGCCGAGGGGTGTGATGCGGGCAACGACGGTTTTACTTGACCACCACCGTGTTGTTCACTTCCAACTTGATTCGTCTTCTCCACCCTCCTCCTCTCTCCTCCAATTACAAAGACAACTAACCCACCCCCCCTTTTCCTTCACCAGCTTAAAGGCGCTAGACGAATTCATAGCCACCCCGTCTGCCCTACTCGCCCAGACACTGGGTGACATCGACCGTCTGCGGGAGCTCAAATCGGGTCTGCTAGTCGACGACCACCCGCCGTTTTCCGACGCCGATGATGTAAGTCTGTCGTATCGTTTGGCCTGCCATCACACCCAGCTGCAAGGGGTTTGTGCTGCGTCTCCTCTACAGCGAGAAGTTGCTCCATGGTATTTACAGTGAGAAGTTGCTCTACTCTATGGCGAGGGCTTGTGATGCGGCACCAACTGTACAGCAGGGTTGCACTACGCTCGCAACACATACTAATAAAAGGACCTCAATGCTGACTCTTTCTTCCTTGCACACGTAGCTTGACGAATGGCTTAAAAAATGTCTCGACGACCGCTCTTTCCGGCTGAGCGAACGCGCAGAGGAATGTAGGATGAAGATATTAGTTGTAATTGGGCTGTGATTGGGGGGTGTGGTGGGTCTTTCTTTTTTTTTCGTCCTTCCTCTTATCTCTTCTTCGCTCTGCTATTTCTTTCTCGCTTCTGTCCTCCTTCTTCCACTTCCACTTTCTCAAGTTTCTCAAGCCACAAACTAACACTACCCCTCAACAGACCCCGGTCCACTACACTCCCTAACCCTCCAAGCGCAACATGCCCACGCACAGCGGAACATCCCCCCAACCACGCCAACGTCTCCGCTCTGGGACCTCCAGCCCCTCGTAAAGAGCGCGAGGAAGACGATCGTCGATCCGGTGTTGGCCCTTTTCGCTGACCTTTCTGACGACGAAGACGAAGAGTTGACTGCGGAAGGGAAGACGAAGCGAGAGGAGGCGCGTGCGAGGGAAGGAGAGAGGGAGAAGATTAGGAAGTTGAAGAGGCGGAAGATTCGGGCGTGGGGTGGGTTGATTTTAACCTCTTCTCCATCCTCTGGAGGGGGGAAGGTTAGGGGGGGAGGAGGGAGGGGTGTTTATTAGGCGTGATGTGGATATTGGGGATGGGGGGATGAATGGGTGCGGGCTGCCTGCGTCGATGCCTCTGCCGCCCGTACCGGTACTCAAGAATGCGTCGCAGTCGAGGAAACCGAGTAGGAAGGCCAAGCCTCAGGTATTCTTGGTCTTCTCTTTTACGTTGTTCTTCTCTTTTCTGTTGACCTTCTCTTTTCCGTCGGCCTTCTCTTTGGCGTTGGCCTTCCTTTTGGCGTTGGGAGTTGACTTGAGGTTGGAAAGCCTCGCTTCTTCCGAGCGCTCTCCTCCTCCTCCTCCCGCTCTTCCTCCTCGAAAAAGAGAAAATGCCCTCTCTAGCACCTCCCTGCAAACGATACTGCCCTCTGGGCAACCTAAACCCATTCCTACACGTTTCTTGTTCCATACAGCTGTACAAAACATGGACACACTGATATTGAGATCGAGGCTTTATCTCAATATCAGTGTGTCCATGCTCATAGAGCTGAGATAGATTACATTGAAAGGTGGCCGCTAGTCGCCCATGCGCCTTACAGTGCTTTGCATAATGCTTTGCAGCACGAACTTTTTAAATTTGTATTTGGTTATGCTTGAACTGGTCCCGAGGTGTTACAACTACCCTTTTTGGCCTGCCCTAGTGCCCGAAATGTTTTACGGAGACTCGTTGTCCCAAGGCAGGGTGCCCTCACATACACGGTCAGAAATTTGAGATGCCATACTGGCCAAATGAAATTTCTGTGGAAACTTTCTACGACAGGACCCGTCCGGAATAGGCCTGACCGTGACATCTCGGGTCCAGTTTAAACACAACCAAATACAATAAAAAAAATTTCGTGCTGCAAAGCATTATGCAAAGCACTGTAGTACTAGCTTACGTGTTGCATATGTATCCCTACTAGAAAAGACAAAGAACAGGTTCCTTGGCTTTCCTATGAAAACCGGCACAGCCTCGGGCCAGACATACTAGTAGCCACCACTATTTTCATCCTCTCTATCGATCCAGTAGGGGCTCACCGTTGCAATATCTCCTCCTAGCTCATATTTGTGTCATGCCGACTTCTATTCTCGACCTTCCAACGGAACTCATCCTGGAGATCATCCATTCGGAGGACTCTACAAATGCCGCTATCGCCTACTTGGGAATGACATGTCGCCGTCTCCATGACATATGTCAGGTTCTTCTCCTGGAGCGCCAACTTCCTGTGCTGCAGCTGCAGCTGCGCCTATTAGTGGGCAGACGTCGCCTCCTTATCTACAAGAACTCTGGTTCAATCGCAATGACAGATAGTGAATTACACGACGTGGAGGAGATATTTCAAGCTTCATTCCACAAAATCGAATACGTCCCTGTAAACTTCACCGCTCAGGAAAATCGCAAGCGTTCACGGACTTATTTTTCACGCCAACGCTATTGGTCATATTAGCATCAAACTCGATTCACCGCTATGCATGTTCACACTAGCTGAGAAAAGAGATTGGTACGAACCGCTAGCTTCGTTGATCAGGGTTTCCTCGGAGAAGGATATGGTAAGGTTGACTATCACGGGTTTACCACACGGCGAGCGAGGATACTTCACTCCCATACCCATACCCATACCCATCCCCAAAACGCCAACAAGTCCTGTAAAAGACTATTTTTCCATTTTTAGTCCGCTTAAGGACCGCTTTTTCGGTCATAAAACGCGGTCAGGTGGTATTGGTACTCAGCACAACTGCGAGGTTCGTGCACCGGAAAGACAGAGACTCCTCAATAACACGGGCGTATATTTCGGTATATCCCGAGGACTCAAATGTTTCGAGATACACTCTCCCCTCCCTTTCTATGAAGCATGCTTTCCGCATACCTTACGAGTTCTGAATGGCGGATACCTTACCAAATTATCTCTCTGGAACACAAGACTCCGTATGTCGGATTGGGGCAACATATTGCCCCTACTTTCCATGCCTCTCTTATCCGAATTCAACGTCGGGGATTCCAACATCGCTTTCCGCGACCTTTCACCATTCTTGCTGCGTCATTCAAGCATAGCCCACCTCGACCTATCCCACAGTAATCCAATAGAACCAATCATGCCCCCGGCGGGCTTTCTTCCTCGCCTTGAAGTGATCAGCGGAAACGCCGATTATCTTTTAGGATTACTTTCTAGCCAAAAACACTTACTCCCAAATCTACGCTCCGTCGCGTTGACGCGGCATCGCCTGCGAACCATCCAGCACGGTGTTCTTGATAATATCCTGCGAAACTTAGCAGATCGTAAGGGAGGGAAAATCCACCTTTCCATCGAATTTTCAAACTCGGACGGTCTTACGGAATGGTTCTCCAAGGCCAAAACAGAACCATGTTCCTTGGATTGCGTGAAAACATTAGAGATCATCAGGTTCGGATTCCGCATTACCTCAGAGATGTGTGACAGCTTCTTTTCTTGGGTATCGGTCTTTCCATACGTTCAAGAGCTGGATTTGACGCAGATGGTTCCTCCGGACTCGAAGATGTGGACCTGGAGATTAGATGGGTTGTGGGACTCATGTCCGGAGCTGCAGTCGATCCGCGTCGGGGTAAAAACGTACCAGCGGCCTGTGAAAGCAGTCAAGTAATATTCCAGCTGAATGACATGGGATGGTGTTTTTTTCCCTTGACCCCCTTATCATTTATGACACCCATATGCGAGGAATCTGTTTTACTCATGCCGGTTTTTTGGTAGATAGTACGGAACGGACACATTGCTGTATAAAATATATGCTCCACAATGAGAGTATCAGATGTCCATTTACTTCCTCCACGCCCCACATGTTAAGATGAAAATTTAAAGTGCTACAAGTCCAAAAGCCCGCGACGTCGATTTAGCATCATCGGAGCCACGAGAATTCAGCGTCCAAAAAAAATTGAGACAAGGTTTATGAAACAGACTCGAACCCCTTCTTGTCACTCTCAGCGGCGTTCGCCTGAAGCCCATGGCAGCCGATTTCCCAGCTTCGCGATGAACAAGGGCAGCTGCATGTCACCAATTATCAATTTACCCTTTCCAAAATTTAATACTCAAAGCAAGAAGGGAGGAACCAAAAATTGTGGTGAGCAAAGCAATCCCGCCGGATGCAACAGTATTTCCATACCAACACCCTGGCTTCACCATCGGAGTATCGTTTAAAATTGCATTCGTGATACGCTTGCCAGTCTGTTGAGACCATGATTCCCACCGCTGTGTTGAATTGGAATGGGTTAAATTAATACTACTTATGCAAGGGACCCACCTACTTGTAAGGCTGTAGGTATACTTATAGCTGTCTACACTACCATATATGTTCTGGTAGGTGAAAGAGTGTTCTTTCACCTCATTCAACGTTTTGATGTAGCGGTTGCATTGGGGACATATGGCCATCTTAAGTTACACTACTATAGCCAAGTGATACTAAATACGGTGAAGGAATAAAAATGGACTGCGGATTTGGTGAGACAGTTGGTTACGACAAACTGCAGGAGAGTCAGTCAATGGCGCAGTGAGAAGATCAGAATTTTTGGGCTTACAGGATGCTAGTCTGAGTCCAGACTAATACCCCCAGGCCTCTGGCAATCTTACCCAAGATATCTGGTGGAATATGAATATGGCATTTTGATATGCAGGTCAGAATAATGCTAGAAATCAAGGACATGTTACAAAGGTAATGGCGAAAAAAAAACTGGAAACAAATCTGAAGATCATTTGGAAGCACAAGAAGGAGAAGGTAAGACCTGTATATTTGAATTCCAGTTAGGGCATGTTTTGAAACACAAGATCAATCCCCTAGTAGGACTGACTATGAAATGTTATCTGGGACTTGAGAGATGTTGTTGTTGTATTAGCTGCTACAGTCGGCTATCTCATAACACATAGCATCAGGAGCGACCCCCACCCAATGCATTAGGAAGACAAGCAATGTCACATAGTCGTGACATAGGTGACAGTGTGACACATTGGAGAAGCAGTTTCAACAAAACTCTTGACATATCTACATTGTTCTCTTAGTTACTAAAGAAATATGTATCTATATGAGATTGTTTTGCTTTTAACATGTCTGTGCACATCAGAGAAACATGAAATCCCTGAAGTTGCTGAGGTAATTCAAGTGATGAGGAAGCACTGCTATGCTTGATGCAAGCATTTTCGAGGTGTTCACAAAGTTGAATAACTTTGTGCACACTAAGCTCTTCCTCATCACTTCATAGGGTGCAGGCTTTTTGCATGGCTTGTGGACAAAGCTGAGGGCCATTTGATGGGGAAAAAAGGGTAGAAAACACTTAAAATCAGCCCATGTAATTTACTTTACAGTCCTCAGCTCCCTTTGGGCAATAAAATACCTCTATGCTGATATTCAGGTCTAAACATGGTGAGCGCTCTTCAGCGCTGCCTGTTTTCAACCTTAAAATGCTATCTGATACTGCATATTTGTACCCCTGACCCTATGGATTATTCAATGTGAAATTATAAATGCATATCCCTGCATCCCAACATGGTTCCAGCCAAAAAGCATTGCATTATGAGATAGTTGACTGTAATAGCACTTGCAAAATGCTTTGGGGTATGAAGACAAGAGTAGCGGGAGGTCAAGTAGAAAGGGAGGGTGATGATACTATATATTATATGAAGGCTGGCGCCTGGAGGAACATTTTGGCAGATGAAGAAGCCCTGAACCCAGACAGCTGTGTCCAGGGCCAGGTTACCATGGTTGTGGGAGTATAAAAGGAAACAGAAAAAAATTCCCAAAGAGGAAAGAAAAAGAATTTCCTGACTTACTAGTACCATGATCCTTTTATTGGTAAAGAATTCAGAACATTACCACAAAATATATTGATTGTTATACTGTACAGGAAGCTGGGCAACCTGGAAAGTTGGCCACTGATTTTCTGCAGCCGCTTGTACAGCACAAAATATCAAAAGTTTTTACATCATCAGAAAGCTTGAGATTAGGCTGATTGAGCGAAAATATTTAAAAAGTAAAATTTGCCTTTAAATGAGCTCCATGAATGAGTAATTCCTCATATTTGGATACCATAGCAGTTTTAACATGTTCACATGACGCTACCTCAACATGGCCAGCTTCATGTGCAGAATTATAGGTCCTCAACCCAATTTTTTGGACGATCAAAACTAAAATAGAGTAAAGGAGCTAGCAGCCTTCTAGAAAAATATTTTTCGATGGAGATTTGACAAGAAATTCAATGTCCTCATGTGGTTATACATGGCAATGCAAACAAACAAATGTTTGCTCAGCGTGCCGAAAGTGCCGAGGCTGGGGGTATATGGTAGGTATATTTCCTGTAGGTAAGTAAGCCTTTGTGGTTCAGTGGTTTATTGTGCACATTTGTGCTGACAAATATTTGTCCATAAGGTTGAGTGTTCAATTCTTGTGATGGCATTCTTTTCTCCTGGTCTTATAATTATAATAATAATAACAAACACCATCTGGAGTCCAGCTGGTTAATTATGCTTTCTGAGGTGGAGTCCATTCAGTCCAGATGGGTCCACCTGGAGGCAGCCAGACTCCAGCCAGACTCCAGGTGGACTCCAGACTCATTCTAGACTAACATTTGGGGGGATTACCACTAAAGCAAAAATGGTAAAAAATGGTGGATGGACTCCTGGAGTCCATCTGGACTCTGGAAGACTCCAGGTGGAGTCCAACCAGAATATGTGGAGGAGTGTAAAGTCCTCTCTAAACCGGTCCTTTTCAGTTTTTAAATATTTACAAAAACTTGGCAACTGGCAACTGCAACTGACCCCAAATGTGGGCAACTGCAACTGGAAAAAGACTGGACTGTGGTTCAGCCCAGTTCAGTCCTATGTATATTTTCAGTCCTGTAGACTGGACCTGCAAACACTAACTGTACATAATGGGGTACTTGGCCACCTGTGACCATTTTGTCCATTACTAGTGTAAAGCTGTATAAAAATGCATGAAATTTGAAAATATGCTTTCCTGGGTATGAACATCACCTACACAAAATTTGGGAATTTTTTTGTGTCTTATTATTTTTGTACCAATATTTTGTTTCTGAGACTAGAGAGCTGGCCAGCCTATCAGGTACTCAGCCACCTTGGACTAATACAAATTTGTATTGGTTCAGTTCAGTTCATTATGTTTCAGGATCACAGCCTGTAATAGGAAATACACCATTTTGAGGTGCTCAGGAGTCATCCATCCCTAACTTAGTCAGTTCTATTCTGATTTACACAAAATCTTTTGGAGGTTCTATAGAAAATTGTTGTTACCACTGGATGCAAGCCACATTAACTTGGACAAAATTATTGTAAAGAAGTTGTAAAGCAATTTTAAATACTTTTACAGTAACAATGTCTGAAAAATTGTAAAATTATTGTGACTTGTCTTTGACAAATAATGGTATTATCTAAAGAAAAATCACAATTTTTCAGACATTTTTACTGTGAATTTATTTGAAATTTCTTTACAATTTCTTTGCAATAATTTGGTTCAAGTTATCGTGGCTTGTATCCAGTGTACATTTAAATATGAGATTTTTATAGTTCTTAAACTTATAAAATCTCTTTTCAACATGTTTGCATTTTTGGGTCCTTGATGCCAAAATGGCAACTGGCTGGGAGATAGGAATTGAAAAAAAAAAAATCTCAAAAATACCCAATAGGATGCAGAATCATTGAAAAAAGCTTTTTGACACAAAAGATTTGCATCCACTTAAGTTTGGTGAACTAAGTGCAAGTAATCTAGCTCATGCTCCAAAACCTAAAAATTAAATATTTTCTAACAGGATGGTATATATTCAGGTTAATACACCCTGTTGCTTTGTACTCAAATGAATTCATAATTTAAATGAGCTCAGTGCTTCTGTTTTACAATTGGTGTAAGTTTCATTGACCCACTGCAAGAGATGTCTTGCCAAACCCTGTTCTATTTTAAGAAATGGACCCTGATGGCTGACCAACTACGCTTCCACAAACATTCTCCCTTCCGCACTTATGCTGTTCTGAAAATTTAACAGGCAGTTGTGTAGATAATATCCACTGCTACCTGGAAATACAATTTTTATGGCTGATTGTCTATATCTTGACATTGTAGAAAGTTGATGGCTGGCTTCCCAGAGTGACCAGGTACCTGATTACATACAGTAATTACTAATAATGGGGGTGGGCAATTCCTGATAAGTGACGCTCATGTCACATGATGCCAACGTGAAACACTGACCCAGTCCTGCCACTGCTGCAATTCACCTCTAATTCATTGACTGACATGCAGGATTGTAATTTAAATAGAAAATCTATGCATATTTCAAGTAGCCATGTATTATTACTTACTTACAGTTGTGGAATAAGAAATTTCCCTGCCAAATGGTGCTCAAGAGGCCCCCCATTCTGGTAGCTTGATTTCCCCTTCAACAACTCATTTCTGGGCAAACTTCCATTATTAGAAATTGATATATACAATTTTAGGCACAAAATGTTCTGGCAAGAATTTAAAAATTGCTTTCCCTTTGCACTAAAATCATCAGAAAAAGTTGATATTTCACACTTCCAGGACAGAAAATTGAGCAAGAATATTTTGTTTGATTCTTTTTTCTGACCATTTTTTGTTGTTGAAGCTAGTGATGCCAACAGCCCAGCTCAGGAGCCACAGGCTGCTGGGTGGGGCCATATTTGGGCCAGCCAAAGCTGGTAAATCAGCCCTGGTTCAGAGCTGGCTAGAGCCATTAGAATACTTCCAAAAAAATTGGCAAGGGGTGGCCCTCTGAAAATGTTATAAAACATTTACTGTGCACTACAATATACATTCCAAACGTTAATTTGGCTTTACTTTAGCATTCCCAGCCACTAGAAGCCATGCGATGTTGTCCAGCAGCTTTGTTTGGTTGAAATTTCTATCAATAAATATACCCAAATAATGTGGCATGAATTTCCAGCAGATGGTGCAGAGTGTTTTTTTTTTCATACTTATGTTGCATACACCCTGTAGTTAGCTTAGAAGTGTAAATAGAAGGGTGGGTCACCAGTAGCACCAGCAGAAACACACCCAATGCCCTTTAGTGTTTTTTCATCAGCTTAGCTGGCTCGGGGCCGCTCAGGGCCACTCAGCAGCCAAAAAATCGGCCTGAGCTGTGGGTGAGCTGAGCCAGGCTGTGGCATCACTAGTTGAAGCATAACCTGGGGGTGAGTGGTTGCTCTTGCACAGTCCATTCTTTGCTAAGCTGCAACAACAACAGGTACAAAACAAGGGGCTCCCGCTGGCAAAGTCTGAGGCAAGCAATACACCTGTGTCTGTACTGTTTCCGTCTAAATTGGGCAAAGTCAGGGTGGGTCACAGTAGGAAGGAATGCACCAAATCGGGACACCGTGACAACAGTTCACAAACATACATACTGCGTGAATTAGTGATGGGCACAGGTAACCCGCGGGTGTTTTCGCACCTACCTTTACCCTTACCCGATGCAAACCCATACCCTTTCCATGGGTAAGGGTATTTCAGGGGTGGGGGTAGGGGTTTGTACAGGGTTTAGAGGGTCGGAAACCCACAACGGGTGGATGTGAGGGTCAAAGTACAATGTTGTACACTATGTAGTCTACTTGATTGGTATATACTAATTCAGACAATGACAAACGACAAATCAGTCGTCGTTCATTGTTTGGTTGCCACGTCGCTAACAGCGACATGGCACCTGGATTCCGTGTTAGAAAGATCAGTTGTGGGTGGAGGTGGCGTTGCTCACCTCAGCTCATCGTCGCCTGTTTTTGTTCATGGGTGGTTGCCATTGTTTGTGAGCCATGGTGGATTGTCGTCGTCATTGGTCTGTTGTTTGATCAACAGTGTTGACGACGTGTCATCGCCGTCTGGACGACCTAGCACGTCAACAGGACGTGCTAGGTCGTCCTTCGTCGTTCCGATGTGTTCTTTGTGGTTGTCATTTGTCCGTTGGGCTGGCGGTGTGGCATGCCCATGTTATTGTTGTTGTTGGGGTGTGCGGTGGAGGTTGTCAGCAGTCGAAAGCCGTCGTTTACCCGTTGTTGTTTGAGTTGGTTGCCACGTTGCCGTCGGTGACGTGGCCCCTGCTTTTTGTGTGAAAAAAGGAAAGGGGAAGGAAGGGCAGTTCAGTTACTTACCTGGACAGTGATGATGCCATGCATCGTCACTCCCTGGACGACGTGGCACATCCACTGACGTGCCAGGTCATCGTCGTTCGTTCGTCGTTCGTCGTGGTCCCTCGTTGTTGGTTGTCACGTCACAGACAGTGACGTGGCCCCCTGTTTCTTGTGTGAAAAAAAAGAGTGGGGGAGGGAGGGGTTATGGTGCTCACCTCAACCTTGTCCATTGTTCGTGAACATCACGTGTCGTTGTTGTCGGTTGCTGCTTTTCGTGTGAGAAAATGAAGGGGGGGAGTTATGTGGCAGCTCACCTGAAATCATAAAGACAGTGACGACGACAGGTGTCGTCACTTTCTGGACGACGCGGCACGTCTATTGACCTGCCAGGTCGTCCCCCTCAGCTGTCGTCCTTCCTGCTTACGTGGCGTTGCCACATTGTTGTTGTTGTTAGCGTGTGCAGTGGTGGTTCGGGGCGTCGAACGATGGCTGTGGAAGGTGGTGGTTGTCGGTCGCGGTGGTGGGTCGTCAATGTGGATGGTGGTGGTGGTTCGGAAAGAAAATTGATTGTTGATTGTTGATGATATGTTTGCCATCAAACACACACAACGGTTGCTTACATGATCTATCACATAAATCCTTAGTCACCGTGCTCCCTGTATACATTAGATAGATAGACATATTGTTTTCGGCAAATGCTGCTAATTATAATATTAGAATTTGAACCTGTGAATTTTGAGACTACCTGTTGACTACCCTTGACTTACCCTCACAAAAACCCCCAACCCTTGTCAAGGGTTGGGGTTTTTTGAGGGTCAGAAAATCCTGACCTCTACCCCCACCCTCCTTACCCTTACCCTTGTACCCCTAAGGGTTTGCAAACCCTTGCACATCACTAGCGTGAATGTCGTTATTAGCTTCATTTCTTGCTCACTCTCTAAGATTCTCTGCATAAGTTTAGTGTTATTAACTCAATCTGTAACTATATTACAGTTCCTTGGTGCTTTTTCATAGGTGATTCATCTTGTGCAGCCAATGATGACATTGTAGATAAGCTCGTTTTCGTGGCTGCCTATCAGCGCGAAGTTGAGATTGTGCATAAATAGTCTCATGCTCAGCTTCCCCATATTCCTCCTCTGATTCAATAATTTCAATGCCCTCACTATGCAAGATATCGTTCTCATATCCTTAATCATCTGTGTGAGATAAGGGTATTCCCATTTGCTGTTCCTCTTGTTTACTGATATGTGTTGTTACCATCAGCTCCAAAGGGAGCATATGCAGCTCGTTTTTTTCAGACAGGTGAGCATCCACCATATGAACTATGAAGTTGTACTTCCAAAATGTCTTTATCCGTCCATTTGCGTCAAGTGCAGCAAAGTGCACAGCAACAAAGGTTTGAGCATACAGCAGCTGAGCACCAGCGCACATTGAGTGTGCATGTGGCTCACATGACACATGTAAGCAAGCCTCATTCAGTGCGTTCCTTCCTATTATGACCCTGACTTCACCCAATTTGGACAGAAACGGTACAGACCCAGGTGTATTGCTTGCCTCAGACTTTGCTGGTGAGAGCCCCTTGGTACAAAAGCAGCTTATATTTGTATTAAAAAGGCCCAAAATCAGTTCTTAAATTCATATTATAGTATCCTAAGAAGTTCTGACAATTTTTGTTTTAGGGAGAGATGTACTATCCACCAGGAATGAGAGGTGACCATGAAATTGAGGAATATATGACATTTACATGTTATCTTCTAATGAATACTGATTCTGACTCACTTCAACTAAAAAATCTACCTCAGAGTAATGTAAAATTATATTCATGTGTATTTTTTTCTGTGGTACTGCTCAAAACTTCATTTGTGCTGAGCAGGCTGGATTTGAGGCCACTCACTTGAGACAGGGCCCAATACGTGCCTGGGACAAAGGTACCTCCATAATCGTAAATACATGTACAATAAAAAAACAATTCGGCATCCCGAAAACATTGATTATCAAATGTTCAAATTAAAGAACAGTAAGGGCATCAACCACATCTAATTTGCATATTTAAACAATGTCCCGAGGAAATAGTCTTGGTAGCCATGGCAACCTCACCCAGCTGAAGGTCATTTCCATTGTTTTATTCTAAAAAATATCCAGTCAATATGACTGATGTTCTTATTGTTCAACAATTTGAAATTTTGATAATCAATATTTTTGGGATGCACATAGGCTTTATTATTCTACAGGTGTTGACAATTATGGAGGTACCTTTGGCTGGGTCACAAATTGGACCCTGTCTCAAGTGACTCATGACACTGACACATGTGTGACATTGAGTCAGTGTTTTCGGGAAAATCAGTCACAGTGCATTACGTCACGCTCTCAGAGACTATAGCGGAATTGCCCACCCCCACTAATAAGCCTCTAAAATTGACACAGCAGTCAGGCCAGAGTCAGGAACTGCCACCGGCAGGCTGTGTTCGTTCTCTCTATTCTGCTCTGTCGTAGAAGTTCACCGTTGTGATATCTTCTCACCAGCATAGCTCATATTAGTGGCATGTATTATGGCACTCTGAGGCGATTTTGTCTCCATGGTTGCAAGCGCAGAGTGGGTCGTCGTGGCATGCCGACTTCCATTCTCGACCTTCCAACAGAACTCATCCTGGAGATCATCCATTCAGATGACTCTACAGATGCCACTATCGCCTACTTGGGTATGACTTGTCGCCGTCTCCATGGCATATGTCAGGTTCTGGTCCTGCAGCGCCAACTTCCCGTACTGCGCGCATTAGCGAGCGACCATCGCCTCCTTATCTACAAGAACTCTGCCAGTTCAATTGCAATGAAAGAAGAAGAATTTAACGACGTAAAGGAGATATTTCACGGTTCATTCCACAAAATTGAATACGTCCAAACCTTCACCGTTAAGGAAATCCCAAGCGTCTATGGACTTATTTTTCACGCCAATACTGTTGGTCATATTAACATCAGACTCGATTTCTACCTGGGCAGCCTAGCCAAGAAAAAAAGTTGGTACAAATCGCTAGCTTCGTTGATCAGGGTTTCCTCAGAGAAGGATATGGCAAGCTTGACTATCAAGGGTTTACCGCGCGACGAGGAACTTGGATACTTCGAAACGCCATCAAGTCCTGGAAAAGACTATTTTTCCATCTTTGGCCTGCTTAAGAACCGTTTTTTCCATCATAAAACGCGGTCAGGCGGCATTGGTACTCAGCCCATCCGCCAGGTTGGCGCGCCGGAAATAGGAAGCCTCCCCATCACAGACGGTACACCCCGAGGACTCAAAAGTTTTGAGATACACTCTCCCCTCGCTTTCCATACAGAATTATTTCCGCAGACCTTACGAGCTCTGAATGGCGGATACCTTACCAAATTGTCTCTCCGGGCATCAATGTCAGATTGGAGCCGCATATTGCCCCTACTTTCCATCCCTCTCCTATCCGAATTTAATGTCAGCGCGGATTGCAACCTTCCTTTCCGCGACCTTTCACCATTCTTGCTGCGTCATTCAAGCATAACCCACCTCGACCTATATTTCATTATTCCAGGACTAGGACCAACCATGCCCCCGGCGGGCTTTCTTCCTCGCCTTGAAGTGATCAGAGGAAACCCCGTGTGTCTCTCAAGACTACTTTCCAGGCAGAGAGACTTATTCCCAAATCTACATTCCGTCGCGTTGACGGATCCAATGCACGGAGCCTTCCAGCTCGGAGCTCTTGGTAACATCTTGCGAAGCTTAGCAGATCGTAAGAGAGGGACAATCCACCTTTCCATCCCATTTTCGGATGTGACTGGTCTTACGGAATGGTTTTTCAAGGCCAGGTTAGAACCATGTTCCTTGGATTACGTGAAAAAATTGGAGATCATCGCGTCCATGTCCTTAGAGATGTGTGACAGCTTCTGTTCTTGGGTATCGGGCTTCCCGTACGTTCAAGAGCTGGATTTGATGCAGGTGGTTCCCGAGGACTCGAAGATATGGATCTGGAGGTTAGAGATGTTGTGGGACTCGTGTCCGGAGTTGCAGTCGATCCGCGTCGGGGTAAAAACCTACCAGCGGCCTGTGAAAGCAGTCAAGTGATATTCTAACTGAACGAGGTGGGATGGTATTTTTTTCCTTGATCCCCTTATAATTTATGGCATCCATATGCGAGGAATCTGTTTTAATCATGCGGTTTTTTTGGTAGATAGCGCGGAACGGACACATTACTGTATAAAATATATGCTCCCCAATGTGAGTATCGGATGTCCATTAACTTCCTCCACGCCCCACATGTTAAGATGAAAATTCTAAAAAAACCCGGGAGGTCGATTCTGGCTGCCTAGCATCATCGCGGCTAACTATGAGCATTCAGCTCGAAAACAATTGAAACAAGGTTTACGAAACAGACTTCTTATCACTCTCAGCGACGTTCGCCTGAAGCCCGTGACAGCCGATTTCCCAACGGCGCAATGAACCAGGGCAGCTGCATGTTCCCAATTATCAATTACCCTTTCCAAAATTTAATATTCAAAGCAGAAAGGGACGAAACGAATATGGCAGCAAGGAAAGCAACCCTGCTGGACGCAACAGTAAGTACTTCCACACCAACACCCCGGCTCCACCATCGGAGTATCGTTTAAAATTGCATTCGTGATACGCTTGTGTTGAGACCATGATTCCCACCGCTGCGTTGAATTGGAATAGGTTAAATTATGCAAGGGACCCACCCACTATAGCCAAGTGATACTAAATACGGCGAAGGAGTAAAAATGGACTGCGGATTTAGTGAGGACAGTTGGTCAGTTGTTGTACGTCAAACTGCGGGAGAGTCAGCCAATGGCGCAGTGAGAAGATGATTCAGAATTGTTTGGGCTTACAGGACGCTAGTCCGAGTCCAGACTAATACCGCCAGGCCTCTGGCAATCTTACCAAAGATATCTGGTGGAATATGAATATGGCATTCGGATATGTGGGTCAGAATGACGCAAGGAATTGTGAGTCGAGGACAAGTTAGAAGGTGACATCAAAGAAAAAACTGGAAATGAATCCAAAGATTATTTGGAAGCACGAGAAGGAGAGGGTAAGACCTATATATTTGAATTCCGGTTAGGGCGCGTTTCGAAACACAAGATTAATCACTATGAAATGTTATCTGCGACTTGAGAGGCGTTGTAGTCGTACCAGCCGCTAATAGCGCTTGCAAAATGCTTTGGGGTAGGAAGAAAAAAGTTGCGTGAACTCAAGTAGACAGGGAGGACGAGGATATTATATATTATATGAAGGCTGAGGCCTGGAGGAACATTTTTGACGGACGAAGAAGCCCAAGAGACCCAGACGGATGTGTCCAGCAACCAGTTGTGTTCTTGGCTGCGAGAAGTGACAGCACATCGGGATCATCTGACATGCCGGCAATAGGACATCCAAATTCCAAGCCCCGCCCGAACCTTATTCCAATCATCCACCAGGACCCTGACTCTAAAAATCTCATATAAGCACCGCTTCAGAAAGCTCCCTTCGAAATTGGATCAAAGTACCCACCAACCTAGCCACCCCGCCCGCTTTTGTTCAACGCAACGATTCACTGCCAGACGACCGCGATTCTTTTACTTTAATGACTGCCACGATCAAGGCTAATGCAAATGGAGGATACACGCGTCTTGACGTACGTGGTGTTCCTTTTTCACTTGAGGGGGGGGGGTGCAATGCATGGTGCAGGCAATGACGGTTTTTACTTGACCACCGCTGTGTTGTTTTACGCTGTCCACTCCATTCGTCCTCTTTCTCCCAACTTCCTTTCCAATTACAAACACAACTAACCCACTCCCCCACCAGCTTAAAGGCGCTAGACGAATTCATAGCCACCCAGTCCGCCCTACTCGCCCAGACGCTGGGTGACATCGACCGTCTGCGGGAGCTCAAATCGGGTCTACTAGTCGACGACCACCACCCGCCGTTTTCCGACGCCGAAGATGTAAGTCTGTCTATCGTTTCACACCCAGCTGCAAGGGGTTGTTGCGCTGCGTCTTCCTCTACTGCAAGAAATTGCTCTAAGGGAACTATCTAACCTACTGCGAGGGGTTGCACCTACAGCCGCGACACTACCCTCGCAACACATACCAATAAAAGAACCTTCAACGCTGACTCTTTCTTGATAGCTCGACGAATGGCTTAAACAACGCCTCGACGACACCTCTTTCCGGCTGAGCGAACGCGCAGAGGAATGTAGGATGAAGATACCCCGTGATATTAGTTGTAATTGGGCTGTGTTTGGGGGGTGTGGTGGGTCTTTCTTATTCTCCCCATCCTTTTCTTCGCTCTGCTATTTTATTCTCGCTTCTCTTCTCCTTCCACTTCTTCTTTCTCAAGTTTCTCAAGCCACAAACTAACACCACCCTCCAACAGACCCCGCCCCACTACACGCCCTAACCCTCCAAGCGCAACATGCCCACGCCCAGCGGAACATCCCTCCAACCACACAAACCTCTCCGCTCTCGGACCTCCAGCTTCTCGTAAAGAGCGCGAGGAAGACGATCGTCGATCCTGTGTTGGCACTTTTCGCTGACCTTTCCGACGACGAAGAAGAAGAGTTGACTGCAGAAGGGGAGGAAGCGCGCGAGAGGGAACGAGAGAGGGAGAAGATTAGGGAGCTGAAGAGAAGGAAGATTAGGGCGTGGGGTGGGCTGAGTTTACCCTCTTCGTCCTCTTCTTTCCGGGGAGGCGGGGAGGAGGAGGGAGCGGTGTTTGTTAGGCGTGATGTGGATGATGAGAGTATGGATGTGGATATTGGGGATGGGGAGGTGAATGGGTGCGAGCTGATGGGGATGCCTCCGTCGCCAGGACCGGTGCTCGAGAATGCGGCGCGCTCGAGGAAACCGAGTAGGAAGGCTAGGCCTCAGGTGTCTTCTGACGAGGAAGAGGAGGAGGAAGAACTAGAGGGGGAGAGACCGCGGAAGAAAGCGAGGCTTCCCGACTTCAAGTCAACTCCCAACGCCGAAGGCAAGGCCGACGGAAAAGAGAAGGTCAACGGAAAAGAGAAGAACAACGGAAAAGTGAAGACCAAGACCAAGGGAAAAGAGAAAAAGGCCAAACCAAAACCGGATACGTACAAACAAGCGTGGTCGGTCTCGGAGCAGCACCTGCTTGAACAGTTGTTGGAGCAGATACCTGAAGGAGAGAGGTTTAGGTGGCAGAAGATTTCGAGAGCCATGGATGGGACGAGGACGCCTAGGCAGGTTGCTAGTCGGGTGCAGAAGTATTTTGAAAAGTTGAAGAAGTTTGGTGTTGATGGGTATTAGTTTGTGATCTAGATAAGATAATGGAACGAACAGCATCTCCATCTCCAGATCATACATAGCCACACCGCGCATACACCGTACTACCCGCTCACTTCAGTTCACTCTTGGTTCACCCCAACGCAGCCAGCAAAGCAAAACGAGAAATGGCAGGCAAATTCGATGCCAGCAATGCCCAGAATCTCGTCGAGGTGCGTTCTTTCCCCCTCCTGTCGACTCCTTTCAACCCACTCACGAAGTTTGCTCCGTAGATCGAGAAACAGTGAGTCCTCCCCCGTCCTCCCTCCTTGCCTTCCGCCAAAGTTGAACGTGGTGAAAGGTTCGCAGTGAAAGCTGTGGAACAAGCCCAGGTGCGTTATCATTTACCCACTCACGCGCTGTTGATTGACCCACCGTGGTGTGAATGTATGTAGACGTACTGGAATCTTTTGGAGATTATCAATCCGCGCGATTTGAAGTTGACAAAGTTCGTATGCTTCACCATTGTCCTTCGTTCGCTCTCCTTGTCCTTGCTTCCTCGTTCCCCCTTTTCCGCCGTCGATCGATCCTTCGCTCCTGTATCCCGCCCTCATTCAGTCGTCTTTGCTCCTTTCCCTACCGCTTTCTGTCGTCCTGCTCCCTCTACAAACTAACCACCCCCACTCACCAGACTAGACGACGAAATCTACGCACACACCCAATCCTCCTTCCCAGAGCTTTTCGTCCCGCCATACGACAAGCTCATCAAGGTAGACGAAGAGTGGATGAAGTCTCCACAGGGAAAGGAGCGGTGGCGCGTTTTTGTTGAGTCGTGAGTAGGCTTTCGATTTTTTGACCGCTGAAGGAATCAGAGACGGGGGTGTCGCTCGGCGTTGCTGTCAGTCACTGGCAACCTTGGGTTGGTGGCCCCCTTGGATGTCATTCTTGGAGTGGCCGATGTGGATGGGATTCGGTTGCCTTCGCAGACGACCTGCCTTGAAGGGTGCACTCCACCCACCACCAGGAACACGACTCAATCTTTCCTCTCCCACACCCAACTCTTCCTCGGGCATTGAACAAGAAATGCTAATGCGATACTTAACAGGTACAAAGACAAAATCCAAGAGTACAACTTTGGCTCCCTCATCCGTACGAACGCGGAGGACGAATATGGGGAGGCTAATACGATTTTTGGTGGGTCTCCGCTTCCTTTCCCTCCGCTTCCTTCCTTTCGTTCCCATCTTTCTTCCCTCCTTCCTTCGTTTCTTTCTTTTCCTCTCGCTTGTACCGCCCGCTGACAACCCGTTTTGTTTTTGGTGGTTTGTAGTTACACGGCTACAGGTACGCTTTCTTTCGTCCCCCTCGGTTTGCAAGGTTCTGATCACGTGTTTTGGACTACAGTTTTACGCTTTTGAGGTGAGCAGCTCCTACTCTGTCTTTCGTTCCCCCACTTGCACTTGTGCTTTGTACTTCTTAAATTGCGCGCATTTGAGTCGTGCTTACTCCTCTTAGTTCATACCTCCTCCTCTCTTTCTCACTTTCACAGCCACATCGCCCACATTCCATCTCCTCTCCTCTCCTCTCCTCACCTCCACCTCCACCTCCACCTCCAAGTCCTCGGTTCCTATCTTTTCCTCCCCCTCTTTCCCCCTGCACACACTTCCCAATTCCACCATCCCAACCTCCACCTCCACTTACTCACTTCTCCCCTCCCTTCTCCTTCCCTCCTTTCCCCATCCCTCCCACTTCCGCTCCCCCCATCCCTCTTATCCATCCCTCCTCCCACCCCCGTCTCCCCCTTGTTCGCCTCTTTCACCTCCCCTTACCCACTTGCTCACCCCATCAAACCAAACACACAGATCGCACGCAACAAACTAGGGCTCAACGAGAAAGCGCACGAGATCGCCAAAGCTGACGCTGCCAAGGAGAAGGCGAAGAAGGAAAAGGAAAAGGAGGAGAAGGAGGGGAAGGGGAAGAAGGGGGGAAAGTCGTAGTCGGGTGGGGTGTGTGTGAGCTTGGGTGATGTTAAATAAGGTGAGGAAGGGTTGGTTTGCGTTTTGAATGTTACAGTATTTGATTCATTTTGGGTTTAGGGAGGAGTACGTATGTATGTATGAACGGTGTTTTGACGTGAACAAGTGGAACTTTTTGCACCGATGACCTTGAAGCCGTC
This sequence comes from Laccaria amethystina LaAM-08-1, assembly GCA_000827195.1. Lineage (NCBI taxonomy): Eukaryota > Fungi > Basidiomycota > Agaricomycetes > Agaricales > Hydnangiaceae > Laccaria > Laccaria amethystina. The sequence goes on from KN838779.1 coordinate 39,859, forward strand.
GGTCGCTTGTCTTTGTACAAGACGGTGGGTAACATCCTCAGATTCACCTCGGAGGCTTCCCACCTTGTTTTCCCAATCGCAAGTCGTTGCCCCAAGTATTATCATCCTCAACTCAAGCCAGCGAACATCTCAAACTAACAAAATGATCATTGTCTAGTACCTAGACCAACTTCCCCCACCCCTCCCCCCTTTTGAAGTTCAAACCAACCAACAACATCAACGGTGCCACTCCAACTCGCTCTCTTCTTTAAACCTATTCACGTCACTGCAAATAATATCTCTTCAATTTCGTCATTCCATTGAGCTCAATGTTACACAGGCGTTCCCGGTCCACTCGTGAAATGTCCCTACGGCATCTATCGGAAGTAACCAAGTAGGGAATCGTCGGTAAACGCAACGCCGCCCTCATTGCAAAGGGGAAGATGTTTTTAGTTTCTACTATAGCCCAAGAAGACGTTTCAGAACCGAAAAGAGGTGCAACTACACCTTATTCTCGAGCAACAACGAATCAGGACGGTGCTTGAATGTCAAGGAGAAGGCGAAGAAGGGAAGCACTGGCAATAGGGAAGGATTCGACTTTTAATCGGTCAGGGTTCTGTCGTCGTTCAGCGAATGGTGGTGATTCATGTACATAATCGGATTAGTTCTTTTGCAAGCGCGAAACTCGTCATTTATTCATTCAGTGATTAATAGCCGCGTAGTATATGGATGGTTGTAAGACGCGAAAAAAAGGATCGTTTATGAATCGTGGTACACTTGGCAACTTGGGACAATATCGCGTAAGTACTGCGGGTGTTAGAAGGTGCGGGGCATGTCTAGATCTGGTGTGACGACGATGCGTGTGGTGGGGGTATATAGTGTGGGGATGGATGTGGGCATGTATAAAGGGGTGACGCTTGATATTGGTTTCGATGGGGCAAATTAGCAAAATTCTTCTTCTCTGGCAACCTTCTAAGTCCTGGTGACGGCAAGCAGCCCTCCAATTTCAAGTAGGGGTGGGTTGTAGCCACAACCTCCAACGCTCGGGTGGTCGTAACGGTGACAACTTCCAAGCCTACAACGCTTGCATGGTCATAGCAACAGCCTCCAATGCTTGAGTGGCCGTGCGGACAACGCAGCCCACTTCTTCAATAATCATCCACCTCGTGTAAATGCCGCTTGTTCGCCTGTGCAACGTTGATTGCAAGCCCGGCCCCGGAGGAAGAGGCCGCCCGGTATACCAGTATCGCGGCAACCATTGCTGTCATATGCAAGGTTAGCGTTATTCCGATGTGTGATGAGGGAGAAGAACACGACAGGGGGCGGAAAAGAGGAAAAGGAAGGGGAGGAGAAGGAAGAATGGGAGGAAAAGAGGAAAAGAGGGGAGGAAAAAGAGGGGAGGAGGAAGAGGAGGAGAAGGAGAAGAGGCGGTAGGAGATGAGAACAAGGAGAAGGAGGCGTCGGAGGAAGGGAAATAGGAGGAGATATGAGGAAGGGAAATAAGAGAGGAGGGCAAAGCGGCAAAAACAGGAGTAGAGGAAAAGTGGAAAAGTGGAAGGAAAGTAGGAGCAAAAAAGAGTAGAAAATGGAAAAGGAGCAAGAGAACGAGGAGCAGGAGGAGGAGGGGAACGAAAAACAAAAGACAAAGAGAACGACACTCACAAAATATCGCAGTCAAGAATGCCAGCGCGCTCGAGAAACAAGCGGCTGCGCACCAGAGTGTCTGGGCTTTACACTCGAATGGCATTTGTGTGGCTATCATTATTCCGATGGCTGTTTACCTGGGATGTCAGCGCGTGTCCTGAAGGATAGACAGATGGAGAGGGAGGGGGGGGAGGGAGAGGGAGGGGAAGGAAGAGGCGGAAGAAGGAGAACGGACGAACCTATCCATATCGGCACCAACACAAGGAACGAAATAAAATGCGCAGAGGAGCGAGTGAGCGGGTGCGTCGAGGCTGGAAGGCGGTTGTATCTTATTCTGTTTCCAAAGTTCAACATGACGTAAGTGAGCCTTTTTTTGGTGTGGGCGTAACGAAAAAGGGAAGGACGTACAAAACCCCAAGCCATATCCACGTCGCTATTGACACTCCTGCTGCTAGTTTGCCAAATATGTCTGTGCGTTGTGCTTTCGTCAGCCACCATGGAACTCCTGATAAGAGAGGGAGATATACAAAGGAATGGAGAGGACCCGTTCAAGAATCCTGCGATAAGGCCAAAAACGGTTTGGAGGCACGCAGTGAAGAGTGCCAGACCTGAAAGTAGGACGAATGGTTAGTTTGACTAAAGAAACGCAGGAATGCGGAAATGGTGTGATGAAGGGGAATGAAGGAGACGTACAGTAAAACGCGGTACGAATGCAAGGCATTTTTGTCGTTTAACTTGTTCAGAGGCCGCCTGACAGTGGCTTTGGATTCAATGTAGTGGTGGGCAAAGCAAGGAGGGCAAACAGAGAAAAGGCAGAAAGCGACAGAAGTGACCCCACTTTCAACTTTTCCCCTTCAAGTTCTTCGTAAAGGGTCCACGCCAGTTCCAGAGTTTGTTCCCTTGACATCCAGTGACTCAGGGTCCCGCTGACCGCTGCTTCGGGATGCGATTGGGGCTTCTCGTCCGCCTCTTGTATGACTCCGTTCCATGGAGCTCCTTGGAGTGATTAGATAAAGTTGAGGTTATTTTGGGTGCTAGGATATTTCTCGGCGAAGGCGAGAATGGGCTGGGTGGTGAAGGAGATGGAGGGAGATGACCCGAATCGGAAATCGAATAGCCAGGTGATCGATCGGGTTGATGCACTAAGTACAAGACTGATATCGATTGAATATCGAGCGCGTGGTCTTGGCGTAGACGCTCAGCCTCTGACGCGTCGATGAGATGAGGGAGTGTCCGCTGGTGCGCATAAAGTCGAGAACACAATGGCGGTGACCACAAAATTGAGGTGATTCAACATAACGCCAAATGAATAACTAATCTTCATCGTTTCAACTGTTACACGCAGGAGCATTCAAATTTTCGCATGCCTTTCTTTGGCCTTTCTTCTTCAAGTATTTACAAGTCATCGCGTACAATTATAATTCTTTCCTCGCAATATTCCAGCTCGGAAAAAGTGTCTCACTCGAACAGGCTCGGGGATGTTGAGCTGATTCTTCAATGTCAGTGCATTTACATCGAAAATCAGTGGACTCGCTAGATCTATCTGTATTCAAGGTTTCAGCCTCACGAGCTTTCAGTTATTTATTCGATGGAGGATGCAGCTGGTGAGTGAGAAACTTAGAAGGGGATGCGATTGGCGAGAACAGTTATTCCGGTACGCCAATATTATTAGAGGCGGATTCGCCGTCTTGAATATGGCAAGCTATGTTACATCATGCTCTACAAAGGTCCCAGTTCAATAAAGATAGCGTCCCATGTAATAACTTAATCCCCACTTCCTCAACCTCTCCGCACACCAAGGTGCGCGATATTCGACTTCAACCCGTCCGAGAACGGCGCCGCAGCACGCTTAATTATCAAGGCCGTTGCCAACGCTGCATCCGTCCACAGTCAATCAAATTCCCCGGCGCGGAGAGAGAGAAAGACATACCGAAAATACAACTCGCCAACCCCAGGCTGCCTGCAAGCGCCGGCGTAGCACACGCATACCCCTTCGTAACTGAATTGGCGAAACTTCTGTGGCACGCCTGGTGAACTTGGGAGAGGAGGAGAATGCCTAGCACTGGACGTTTTCAAAGTTTATGTCAGTGGGACAAGCCGATCTGTTATAAAATAACGCACCCAGTTGACTCAATGCAATAAAACAAAAGGAGCTGAAATGGACATAAGCTCTCGTCAAGAAATGACCCGACTCCGGTCTTTTATGATATGATAACCTATCCAGCCAACGGTTAACCCCGGGTTTTAATCAAATACAGAGGAAGCGGGTGCGTACAACACGAAAATCCACGACCACGTTAACACAGAGATACCTGACGAAACCATCCCGCACCGAACTAAGAGCACGTCAATAATTTTGTTGCTCGGAAAATTAAATTAGAGACGTACACAGCGTCTTATTCGAAGAGATGTTATCCCCGCTTGTCCCTGCCATGAGCGCGGATATGGATTGTAGGACGATTAGTCCGAGAGTGGCGCCTGAAAATGACGAGGTTTTTGCAAGTCAGAAAGATGCACCTGCGAGGGAAAAAGAAGGGAGATGAACCGTAAAATCCCCAGCGGAGCCTCAGGCTCATGGTGAATAAGGCGTGAAAGAGAAGCAAAGTAGTGAACGTTTTGGTATAGGTCGGTAAGGTGTGGGGGACGTTATTTAAACACGATTATTATCATCATAACTGCGCACGCCGGTGTTGCACAGTGTTGCTCCAAGCCAATAATCACTGCGGAAGATGGGCGGAGTCGCCGAGCGCTCTGCTTTTCGCTTTCGGAGGAATCACCGGAATATGCTGTGTAACAGAGTAGAAGGTCTAAACCCGCAGATCCGAAAGTCGGGCAGGCTAGCCATGGCTTCCCAGTCGTACTGTTTAAATCATGGTGTTTATATTCCCACGCTTCTAATTATCATTTTATCCAGTACTTAGAACCTGTTCGGCAACAGATACTACGTAGCATGTACTAGTATATTTTAACCAAATGAGGAAAGTGTTACATTACCCCGGTATTTGTCAGCGAATGTAACTTTG
>KN838780.1:0-43214 GCA_000827195.1 Laccaria amethystina LaAM-08-1
GTCACAGAAACCTGGATCAAATTATGTAACCACACCCAGGTTCAATGTCACGTCAACCTGTTGACAGCTGGGTGCCATGTGAACTTCGCACTAAACACAGCATGGCACCAGGGACACCTGTCTCGGGGGTGGAGGAAACATGTTGAGAATGGGTGGTGATCCAGGCAATGCTGGTATATCAGGCTGGGTACAAGCTGCCGGGGTTTACATCTCATTTCCATAGATTATTCATCCTCAATTCAAGAGCATAAATGAAAGAACAAATTGTATTTTAACAAGGGGGAATACATGAATTATTTACAACTATTTTATCTACTACTCAAGGGCTGGCCATTCATTGAGGGAAGAGGCCATTCATTGAGAAACAAGGCCATTCGTCAAGGGAGAGGGAGACCATTCGTCAAGGGAGGGAGGAGGCCATGCGTCGAGGGAGGCAGCCGTTCGTTGAGGGAAGGAGGCCGTGCGTTAAGGGAGGGAGGAGACCATATGTCGAGGGAGAGAGGCCGACTGTCCGTCGAGGGATGGAGGAGACCGTCCATGTGTCAAGGGAGGGAGGAAACCATCCATGAGGAGGGAGGGGGCCATCTGTCGAGGGAGGGGGACCATTCGTCAAGAGGGAGCAGACTGTCGAGAAGAGGCGTTTGTCGAGAGACGTTCATCGAGGGAGGAGGCCATGCGTCGAGGGAGGGAGGCAGCCATCCATCAAGGCAGGGAGGAGGCCATGCACCAAGGCAGGGAGGAGGCCATGCGTCGAGGGAGGGAGGCAGCCATCCATCAAGGCAGGGAGGAGGCCATGCACCAAGGCAGGGAGGGGGCCATTTGTCAAGAGGGAGGAGGCCATCCGTCGAGAGGGAGAAAACTGAGTTCATCGAGGGAGAAAACCATCTGTCTGTCGAGAGGGAGGAGACCATCTGTGTGTTGAGGGAGGGAGGAAACTGTCCGTAGAGAGGGGGGAGACAATCCGTCGAGGGAGGGAGACAGTCCGTCAAAGGAGGGAGACAATCCGTCGAAAAGGGGACTTTGACTTCAAGCTCGATGTAGTGGGAAGAAGAACAATGACTTTCTGTGTCGGGAAATTCAAAAATTCAACATGCTCACATGATGTCGGAGTTTCAACGGACTTGAAAAGAATTGCAGCTCGTTGTTCACGAGCCTATTGCTCGGCATTTCGCACATAATTATAGGTATCAAACAAATAGAAATTGCACATTGAAAAGTCAGTACACTGTATCTAACATAGGCCTTGCCTTTGAGTGAAATTGGTGGATATTCTAATTTTGTGGTAAGGTGGTCATTATGTTTACAGCGGAGCTGGCACCCATGTCTGAACCAGCTGATGGCCAGCTGGACCTGGGCACAGCATGTAGATCAGATAGCTGACAGCTGACAGATTTGACGCACATCAGGAAATTCGGCAACCTGCCATCAACCTGTTGGCCATTTGGCGGTGTACACCAGGAATGAGAGGTGACTATGAAATTGAAGAATATATGGTATTTACATGTCATCCTCTGTTGAATGCTTATTCTGACTCACTTGAGCTAGAAAGTCTACCTCTGACTAATGAAAAATTATATTCGTGTGTCTTTTTTCTGTAGCGCTGCTCAGAACTTCATTTACGGCGAACAGGCTGGGTTTGAGGCACTTGTGATGCGTATGTGACATTGGGTCACTGTTTTGGGCGAAATCTGTCACAGTGCATTACGTCACGCTCCCAGAGCTACACCGAGAATTGCCCACCTGAGTATTACTCTTCTTGTATATAGGCAGATAAGGCACATCCGATTGCCAGGACTACACTATTTCAGCTTTCTATCTCACTATTTGGGTTAAATCCTACTATTTACTCTTATAATATAATCCCACTATTACTATTCTCGTCGTCACCCTTTATCCAATTCTGTTCGTAGAAAAAGGAGCGTAACGACTGGCCCTGAAGCCCGGTGAAAAACGACTCGGGTTGTTCCGAGGTACTTCTGATTGCCTAGAATTGAAGCAATGTAAAGATATCGTTTTATCGGCAGAATTCTATACAAATAGATTTAAATTGACCCCAGTTCAATCCAATTCGATATTACACAGTCAACAACAAGCGTGGGTCAGCGTTGGCCAGCCTTGCAAATCGCCTCAAATGTAACTAACTCGATGATGCTCCAACAAGCCACGCAAATCGATCATAGTCACCCTGATTCGGCCTCATCGGAGTTGATTTTGACTGGGCCTGAAGTAGCGAAAGAGTGTGACAGCGTAACGAAGTTGGTTCACGCACTTGCAACACGCGCTTCCCAATTTCCTCCACCCTCCTCTCTAGATCTTGCACAGCATGCCTCGTCGGGGTGTCGTGGCAGACAGCGACGACGATGTACCTGGTGCTAGTTCAACAAGCACAGCCGTTAAAGGAGGAAAAGTCAGGGTGAAAGAGGAAAAGTCCAAAAGTAAAGGCAAGCCACCAGCACGCGTCGATGCGGAAGACGATCAAGACGATCAACAAAATAGTGCTGGAGACCAAGACGCAGAAGGAGAAGGCGATGAGGGCGATGGTGTTGGTTCGCCACGGGGTGCTAAGCGAACACGTCTCAACGAAGAGGGTGAATCGCGTCGTGGTGGAAGTGGTTCTCAACATACACCCAAGCAGAAGACGCTTCCACGCGATGTTGACGGGTAAACATTTCTGGTGGCCATCGTCTCTGTTCAATCTGACGTCGTAAACTCATTCAGCTATATCCCAGGATCAATTGTTCGCATCCAACTGCACAATTTTGTCACCTACGACTTTGTGGAGTTCCGTCCTGGTCCCTATCTTAACATGATTGTGGGTCCCAACGGTACAGGGAAAAGTAGTATTGCTTGCTCTATCGCTTTGGGCTTGAATTTCCCTCCCTCAGTAAGATACCGCCTTCGACGACGATCCTCGATCTGAGTTGCACAATTTTTAGATCCTTGGTCGCGCCTCTGAATTGAACTCCTTCGTGAAGATTGGAACCGACGGTGGCTACATTGAAATAGAGCTTAAAGGTCTCAAGGGAAAACGGAATGTTATTGTTCGCCGTACCCTCAGCGCAACATCAAAATCTTCCAACTTCACTATGAATGGAGTAGCTGCGTCTGGAAACGAGATTAAACTTAAAATGACGGAATTGAACGTTCAAGTTGGCAATCTATGGTAAGCGTCGAGATCTTGTTCGATACCTGTGTGTTCAATAAAACTGTTTTTTGGTATCCTATTTAGCTCCTTCCTTCCTCAAGATAAAGTATCAGAGTTTGCAGCGATGACCCCACAACAGCTCCTCAGGGAAACACAACGAGCAGCTGGTGACGAACGCCTTACCTCCTGGCATGATACGTTAATCTCCACTGGTAAAGATCTCAAAGTGATGCAAACGGTTCGTTTAGCACTATATTCATGATGGTGAATAGGGCCTGACCACTTAAGCGCAGCAAATCAAAGGAGAGCAAGAGCAGCTGAAGCAAATGGTTGAGCGCAACGAAGGTATCGAAAGAGATGTTCAGCGATACAAGGAACGCAAGAAGATTGAGCACGAGGTTCGTTTGGTCGTCTTTGATATTATCTCATCTTCAATACGCATTCGTAGATTGCTTTTTTGAATGTCCTCATCCCCGTAGCAACTTATCGGGAAACCTTAATCCGTTTCAAGGAGATCAAGGCGAATCAGCGAAGGCTCCATGAGAAGGTCACAAAGCTGAAGGCGAAAAACGCCCCTGCGCATGAACTGCTGAAGTCAGTTGGCTCGCTTGAAAACTGACCACTCGTTAACCCCCTAAATCGTGCAGAAAACTTGACGCATCACACAAGGCTTTGGACAAGGTTAGGGATGACAAGAAAAAAGCCGTTTCCTCTCATGTAAAGCGGATGCAAGCCAAGCACACAGCTAATGACAAACTCGTACGTATATCAAGTAATCATCATTGAGTACCATGTTGATGTAGCACGTGAGGATAGGAGACCGAAGCTGAAGACATTAACATGAAGCTCGGGCAACTCAAGAGAGCGGAAAAGGAGCGCACCAATAAGATCAAGAGTCTGGGCAACGACATTAAGAAGCAAGAAGATGAATTGGCCAGAGATCCTCCCGAGCTCCCAACTCAAGAAGAGCTTAATGACGAAGCTGTACGTCAGGTTTCATGGTCGTCTTTCCCGGTTCTCACATGATGCTGCAGAGGCAAATAAATCTAGAGCGACAATCACTCATTGCGCGGAGGGGAGAACTGGATCAGCAGCTTGAAAGCCTTGTTGTTCGGAAGGCCGATGCCAAACACGAGTACGACAAAGGCGCTGCAGAGTACGTGGAAACTCTTTTGATGGGAGCGAGTCAGGCTGATATTTAATTAGGCTGAAGAAACTGGACGACGCGGATGCTCGTAAGCTTGCTATGATGTACCGCTGGGACAGGGAGACCCACGACGCAATCAAGTGGCTTCGGGCCAACAAGAATCTTTTCAAAGCACAAGTATTCGAGCCACCTTTCATGTGTGTTACTGTTAAAGACAAGAGATACTCAAACGCGGTCGAGGCCTGTTTCAGTGCTGGCCAGATGAAGGTTAATTCCTTACTACGTTTTCGCGCCAGTAATCTTATGATTGTATTGATCCAGACATTTGTTGCCCAATCCCAAGAAGACTGTGATACTCTCAATCACCACATCAATGACTCAGGAGCGTTGGGACGAAAAGCCCGGATTACGACGTGGTTCAGAGCACGTCAGGATGATATGCTGGTTCCTCCTCCGATGAACCGTGAAGAGGTTTGTCTTGTCTTGACGAAACTTCACGTTACCTTGAACTGATCACTATGTTTCAGTTGGCGGGGCTGCACTTTGATGGATATGCACTGGATTACATCGATTATCCCGAGGGCTTGCAATGGTTCTTGAAAAGAGAACTCAACTTGCACCGAACTGTACGCCCCTTTCTCTTGCATTGTATTTAACAAAATTGAAATGTCATACTCAACCAGGCCATTGCCCTCAACTCCAATGCGATAGACGTCAATCGCACCATGGAGGTTGTGGCTCGTCCAGGACCCAATCATCCTGGAGGGGCCAACTTCATCAATGGAACGACCATGAACATCGTAACACGTTCCCGGTATGGACGAAAGGCGGTGGGCAACATGACGCGAGATGTCCATCCAGCGAGAAACTTTGTCATTCCGACCAGTAAGTTTCTTCGTTTTGAGCGTTACATGGGCTGACATCATTTCCTCAGTCGATCCTGAGACCAAGCGAAAGTATGACGAGATCATGGCAGCGGCATTGCAGGAAAAGCAGCTCTGTGACGAAGCCATGGCTGGAGTGAACAAGAAGCTTAATGACGTGGCGGAAGAGGACAAGTCATTTACAGCGCGGATTGTTGGTATCATGGCCGTCTTTGCGATATCGTAGTGACTGACTCCTTGGCTGTTGCTTACAGAACAGCGTCAAAAGCCGGAAGGAAGAAATTAAAAACGAACAAAAGAGGATCGCTACCGCTCAGTCGAGACTCAGTAAGCCCTGCATCGCTTTTATCAGCAAATGCTGATCTGGGTGCATAGTACGACTACGGGACCAACTTAAACAGTACTTAAGTCAACCTTCAGCTGATGAAGAAAGGAAAAAGCTTAGGAAAAAACTATTAGCCATTAGCCAGCAACGCATGGTGAACGCAAGAGATTACACAGTGGGTTCTATTTAGCTTGCCACGGTCACTATTAGCTCACGATGTATAGGACCTGGCGCACGCCATCGTTCCTGAGGCACAAGTGTGTGCCCATGCTGGGATTCAGTACCTTCAGGTTGGAGCCAACAGGGCCGCGCTGCAGGAACTGTGTAACAAGAAAGACGAGAAGTTCCAAACGGCATTGGCAGAGTTCAACGAAGGTACCGCGTTCTCCTTCCGCCTCAGAGATCCAACTTATCTTTCAATGCAGTCAACGAAGCCTTCATACAAATCAAGGATGAAACCAAGAGATGTCTAGCTGAAAACCGACAGATTGTCGACGAGGCCCCAGAGGACATCCGAGAGGAGTATGCAGAATCTGAGCGAGTCCGTGTTGCTTATGAAATGGCACTTGAAAAGTCCAAGGAGGACGGAAACCCGCCTCCAGATCCTGAGGGTGTGGAGTTGCGGTCGAGGGAAGAGCTGGAGAATGAGCTGGAGAGGCAGAGGGCTAAGCTGGATTTGAATCTCAATACTAACCCTGGCGTTGTCGAGCAGTATGAGAAGCGCAAGAGGGATGTGAGTGATCTCTTGCTCGTTTTTCGCTTTTCTAGTATTTACGTCCCACAGATAGAGCAACTTGAGAAAACGCTTGAGGATAGGCAAAGGAAGGCGGACAAGGTAGAACGTAACATCAAGAATGCCAGGGTACGATCTGTTTATTGGTTTAACTAAACTGCTGAACCCAAACTCCCCTTAGGACAACTGGCAACCCGCTCTTGAGAAACTCGTCGCAAGCATCGGGGAGAAGTTTTCTGCTGCCTTTGACCGTACGTATCCAACAGTTTCTCGATTGTTATTACGTCCTCACTGGGTTTAGGCATTGGATGCGCTGGCGAGATCCGCATCAGCGAACACGAAGACTACGACAAGTGGGCGATCGACATCTTGGTCAAGTTCCGCGATAGCGAGAAACTGCAGTTGCTCACTGGGCAACGGCAATCTGGCGGAGTGAGTCCCTGTGTCATTGATGAATGTGACCTGGCTGACTATTGTGCATCAGGAACGTTCCCTGACGACTATTCTCTACCTTATGAGTCTTACGGAGGAAGCCCGAGCTCCATTTTCGTTGGTAGATGAGATCAATCAGGTACATTCGTCCCCTCCTTCCTCCATTGTCCCCCTTGAATCTACCTCATACTCAATCTCAAATTCTCAACTCGTCTTCCCCTCACTCATTAACTCATTCCCTCACTCTCTTGCAGGGAATGGACCAACGCGCAGAACGCACAGTGCACAACTCGATGGTCGAAGTGACCTGCAAAGAAGACAGCGCCCAATATTTCCTCATCACGCCCAAGCTGCTGCCCGACCTAAACTACCACAAGCGCATGAAGATCCTGTGCGTGAACAATGGGGAGTGGTTGCCTGAAGAACGGGATCTGGGGAACATGATGAATATGATTGAGGGGTACGTGCAGAGGCAAAGTCGGGCTGCGAATGTTGTTTAGTTGCGGTTGTTCAATGTTCAACGTTGAACTATCGCTCGTGGACTTGGGTATACTATTCTAGACTTTTAATCACTCAACTCTTACTTATTGCACTTACTTATCCATACAACACAACCCATCCCAATAAATAATAGTCCTCAAAGAATTCTGATCATTTATATATATCACGCCCTACAATCTCTCTACACCTCGCTTTAGCAGCCTCAATACACGAAAGGAGCGCATCGTGCCCTGCTCCGAGCTGGGTGACGCTGATGAGGTGGTCTGGGTTGGTGTTGCTGAGAATGATGGATATGGTGGTGTCGAGGAGGGGTTCTTCGAATGATGTTGGGTCTGCTAGGGCGTGTGTTCTACGGAGGAGCTAGAGCGTTAGTGGGGGAGAGCAGAGGAGTGAAGGAAGGAAAGGAACGCACGAATCAAACACCCCAAACGAAAGCGGAACAGGCAAATGGGTATGATCGAGTTCAAGCGGGACCTTGATCTTTCGCGAACATGTCGTCCGGCCCGTTTCTTCGTCGTACGTCGCTTTTGGTAGTTGGGCTGGGGGATGCCATGTCAGCTTGGTGATTCCTTTCGAGGTGAAGAGGAGAGGGGAAAAGAGGGCCTTTCCACAACCTCAAGAATACATGCAAGGACGGGAAGGAGGGAAGGGGACACAGGAAACCGACGTACTATTCCTCAAAGCTTCAACCATGGCGATAAGCGCAGCATCGAACACATTGCCGTCGTAGTTTATGCATATAGCGTCTACGTAGAGCACCCAGGCTGCTTTGTTTGGGTGGATGGAGAGGGAGGTGAGGGGGAGTATGTGGGATCTGTTGGTGAAAGGTTAGGGGTGAGATGAATTGCGGAGATGAACATGCGAACGGATAGAAGATGGTTGACGAGATGATGAAGCCGAGGGTCATGATCGGATAGACGCAAATGAAGGGTGCGGACGGGAGAAGAGATGACGGCACGATGAAAAGGCGCTACTCGGTAATGAGGATCATTTGCACAGAAATGAAATCGAAGTTTCAAGCCATGGGCTGGAGATACGAAATGAAACGGCAGAGGAGAATGAATGCAAGGGGGAGATGAAATCAAAAAGGTACAAAGGTCGAAGAAATGAATGAATGCAGCAAGAAGAGAGAAAACTCACGCAACCAGCGCGTCGTTAAGTCTATCCGAGAGTACCTGGGCTTCTTCACTCGGTGGGCCGGGCTTGAACCGTGGGGAACACATCGCTGGTAGATCGAGGTTTGGTACTGTTCATAGTTGGGTTGCGTTATTGGTTTTTGTAAAGGAGGGAGAATCGACGAAGAAGACACACACCCAAAAACCCCTGCAGCCCAACATCCAGCTCTGGCTCTGCGATCTCAGCTTTGACGCCACATACTACGGTGGTGTTACCCAACCTGACGAGGGCGGAGCCGTCGGCTGTTGATATTGAGCCTTGTATATTGGGTTGAGAAAGCGTTGTAAGAGGCAAGCGGACAGACACACACCAACGTTAACGCCAAGATCCCTACCGACATCAAATGGCCTCCCATCGGGACGTACGTGCTCTGCGAGGAACCGTTCTAGGTATGCGCGTGGATGGAGGCGTTGGAAGATGTCAGAGGTAGTGGTCATGAATCACAATTATTTAATTCACATCTACATACATAATATTCTACCCAACAATCCCCTTGAGCACCGCGATCTCCGCATTGATAATGCTACTCGTCGCAGCACCAATACTCACATTATTCGCCAGCACCACAAACTTGACATCCAAAACCTGGCACTGCCTAACCCGCCCAACACTGACCCCCGCCCCATCCTGAAAATACCGATCCAACCTCGGCTGCGGCCTGTCCGCCTCCTCATGCACCACAATCGCACGCCTAGGCGCACTCGGCGCCCCCAGCGCCTGACAATCAGGCGTGAACGCCGCAAACGCCTCGCGGACCTGCTGCGGGCTGGGCGGAGGCCGCCGTTCGAAGCGCACGGAGACGCACTCGGTGTGTCCGTCTATCACGGGGACGCGGTTGCACGACGCGGAGACGCGGAGGGGGTGCTTGGCGTGCATGTCGAATGTCTTGAGGCCCGCGTCGGATTCAGCGATCCCGCCCAAGATCTTCAGCGTCTCCCATTCGATTTTTTCTTCTTCCCCCGAGATGTAGGGGATGACGTTGTCCATGATGTCCAAAGCCGACACACCCGGATACCCGGCCCCCGAAATCGCTTGCATCGTCGTGACGAGGACGCTTTCGATGGGCCCGAAGGCTTTTTCGAGTGCGCAGAGGGGGATGACGTATCCCGTCGTCGAACAATTCGCGTTGGTGACGATGAACCCTTTTTGGAGGGGCGGGGAGTGGAGGGCGCGTTGTTGTGGGATTATGGAAAAGTGGGAGGGGTTGACGAGGGGCACGATTAACGGGACGTGCGGGTCTCGACGGTAGTTCTTGGAGTTGGAGAAGACGGCGAGGTCGGCGGCGCGGAAGGATGCCTCTGCCAAACAAATCCCCCATCCATAGTCAGTCCACCACAGGCAATGCAAAGAATGGGGAGGAGAACAACCAACCGATGGGCCCAGCAACGTCCGCATCCAACCCAGAAAAAACAACCCTACACCCTCTCCATTTCCCTCCTCCTTCTTCGACATCCCCATCATCAACTCTACACTCCCGAACAACCATATCCCCCACCCCTGCAGGGATCGGCAGGGCCTGCTTCCACTTCACCACCTCGCTATACCTCTTCCCCGCCGACCTAGGGCTCGCGCCGAGTACATGGATCTTGAACCATGGGTGCGCAGATAGGAGGGTTATAAAGCGCTGGCCTACGGTTCCCGTTGCGCCTAGGATGCCTACGTTTATGGGTTGTGTTGCGTTGGGTAAGTGGGAAGACATGGTATGCGTTGGGAGGAGAGAAATCTACACTAGTCACATGATCTTATCTCTTTCATGAAGTTGGCGTCGGCCGATGGGTTTGGGCGCTTTCAAAGCCATAAATTCGGCGCTCCAGGTTTTTTAACATCACTAAAGTTGTTCCGCTGATACCCTGCAAGTACCGCCTTATATTGTAGTGGCGTAGTTGAGCGCTAGGCGGATGAAAAAGTGGTTCAACGCGCTGCCATAGATATCATCGCGATGCGAACGTTAATTTATTAACACTCGGAGGTTTCTCGGAGTTGCGTAAATATAGCAGGTTGAAAGGGGACCTTTTTGGAATTTTTAAAAGGCAAAAAAAAAAAAAAGGCCCAGGTATAGCGTTACCTGCGCGCCTGATAAATGACCATTCTTGCAACAACGCCGGGATACAAAAGTGAGTGTGTCGAATACACACTCTTAATCTGTAGGTCTGCCGTAAAAAAAAAAATCGAGAGGTGAGGAGAGCCTGGTGACCCACCTCGTGCCCCACTTGTAAGCTTTCCACCTCGGTGCGCCGTTAAAATATACATACATAGAAATCCCTGCAGCGCCCAAAAGTAGGTAGTACATACCGGTACGGCATTCCGAGGACGTTGAGTGGCGCGCAATAATATGGGGAAATGTGTTAAAGACCCGCAACGTTCTAAAAATAATCAGAGACTGTTGGGAAAGTCCTTAGGATGCTTTCCAAGTTCCCTAATGATTATCTTACTCGAAGTAAAGGAATCGCAAAAGGATTTCGACGTGTCATCAACGTGTCATTTCCATTTCCTAAATTCTTTTCTTTTCTTATTTTAGATTGTAAAAAGCGGGTTGAAACGGTGAACTATATATAAACAAGCCCAGGTGATCGCGCTACATACAAATTCGCCATCAGAGTATTGCAGTGGACGTTCAAGAATAATTGACTAGGGATGACATGCGTCAAAAAACAATTTAGATCACCTGAAGGCGTCTTTGTAGCGAACGAATATGGTTACGCGCGTATAGAAAAAGATATTGTATTGTAGAATTCCAACGGAGAAAGCTGAAGCGAAATGAACCTTCTTTGGCCACCTGGCATCCTTATGTACTAGTTTACCTCTTTCAAAGTAATTCTCAGGGATGCTGGCCTGTTTTTTCTTCTTTTTTTTTGAAAAAAGAAAGACTGTGAGGAAGTCATTCTTTTATGCATGTCGCGGTATCGGCAAACCACCCAGTTGGATTGTGCGAATATAAGAGTAAAACAGGACCACAGTGGTAAATAATCAGCTACCAGTAATCATAGTGCAAACATAGACTTGTACTTTTAGCGTATTTTCGAACGTGCGCATCACTGCACACACCTAAACCCGGATGCAAGGAAAAACCTTATAGTTAGATCCATCTTTTACCCCCAGCTGTTTCAATTGATCATAAAAAGGGCATTTTAATTGAACCATCGCTCGTCCGACCAATCGCATGAACATTCAATGCGCTAGAAGGGCGTGAACGTTTTAAAGGTGCTCCGATTAGCGGCTTGCGTTCTAAAGCGCAGAACCATTGATATCTAGTCCCGATGATGAATGTCTTGATCGTGATTGACTTGAGATTAAAACCATGAGGAACGGGTCCAGAACGTTCTGCGACCGACGTCTGACTATCGCGAACAAAAATGCCTCATTCCCCATGTCGCCTTGTGAACATGGAATAATATAAATTGAAGTCGGTGGAAGCAGATTGGGCGCGCCCTGATCAACGCGTATGCCTAATAGTAAATGTGTTTATCTTTTAATCCTTTAAAAGGTCGAGTTGAAGTGAAGCGGCTCCGTAGTCGCCGGGGAATTGACTATTGAATTGTTTGCAGGGTTAGATGTGGGATTGTATGTATTTTAGCGTGGTGCCTTTTGTTTCTGATTCCTTTTAAAGTGATGAATCCTAAAAGTCGAACTGAGATGAAAGTTCTGGATCAGTTCCGAGGATGGAAATTTTGTATTGAGCAGCTGACTAGGGTGGTCGGGAGAAGGCATGGCTATTCGTGTCGCGAACGCTGGATGTGTGTCGAATAACCACACGAGTGGCAGTAGTAACATGAGCTATATCACCAGTAGCCAGACCCTTGCGGCCGTGAATCTAGCACAATTGAAGTCAGTGAACATTCATAATTTTTGATATTCAACGCCCACAATATTAGAAGGGGAAAGAAACATGTGGTCAACTAAATAAAGTTTATTCAATGGCGCACCATGATCTTATCTCCATGTTTTTATCGTCTGGAAGGGTGCGACGCACAAGGTCTATACTAAGTCAGCGAACATTCATAAGTTTTTATCTCTAACGCCCACAATATTAAAAGGGAGAAGAAACATGTGGTCAACTAAATAAAGTTTATCCAATGGCGCACCGTGATCTTATCATCGTCTGGAAGGGTGCAGTCAATCCGACGTACATCTACGAGCGGGAGAATCCAATACGAGGCCACGCATCACCTCCTAAATCCTGAAGACTTGGACGAACTACTTAGCATATCAAGCACCGGTTAAATGTTCCTCCGTACCTCCGCTGCTGCTTTCGGTACCAATACATACGATCGTCCAGGGTGAGTCTTATCTATGTTGCAAAACCCGCATTTGATCAAGGATAAGTAAGCTGGGGGTCCCCAGTTGGATCGTGTTTCTGGGCACTACAAAATCCGCCACTCATCCCAAAAAAAAATTGAGCGTACTCCATACCTCGGTAATCTAGTCGAAATCTTGTATTTTGAATTCGAAAAAGCCACGTTATGGAAACGCCTTCTGTTGTGAGGGTCCCCGCATGAATTCGTACACAGTCAATCCTAAGATATTTGTCAATGGACTCTGGAGGTAGGAAGTTTTCCATGTGGATCTGGTCCGCCGCGGTTTCGTCGGATATGTGTACCACTGTTTACCCGATGCTAACGGCAGAGTATCCTTGAATTCAAACTTGTTTGATATCATCTGCCAGCTGTGGCCCGGGAGACAAGAAATTCAAATACATAGGACGTTGGCCCCTTTCATGCAGGTGACGTAATAACATACACGAGTGTGGGAATATTTGATCCTGAAGCTCACAGACAACGTCCACGTATCAGATCATCGAACTTGTCGGCCACCATGTCGACGACGGAAGAGACAGCAGCGCAGCTCATATATGGACCCAATGTGGTTGCCAATTCTTCTTTGACGACTGTGAAATTCCTTTCCGCATGCTTTGCTGGGGCGGCAGCCGGTATCCTTGGTCTCGAGAATTGGCTTGGGTTTACCCTGTTCCTCACATCCACGATCCTCACCTCCGTTTGCATCTACACAATCAACTGCCACGGCAAACCCGCGAAGTTCATACACGGAGGGGTAACTGAACTTGTAAATCCTGGTCAAGATAACATATTTACGTTTGTCCTGGTTTGGACCCTATTTTATGGTTTGTCTCCTCACCTCCATGTTCCAATCTGCAAACAGTTTATTCTTCTCTTCGGCTTTAGGAATAATACATGGTGAGATAAAAAAATTCTGTTTATATCTTCCCTCGTATCAGTGCTAATACGTTTTGTGTCATTAGTTTACGACTGAGCTCTCCATGGAAATACTTACGCTTTGGCTACTATAACCGTGCGGGATTTTATCATCTCCTTATAGGGCCCTACTGACAGGTGTGTAGATGTAGTCATTTGTGAGTCACCTTGCCCCATCTATTGTCGTTGACTTCGATAACATATTCTCCATGACCTCAGGTTCGTTGAAAAATAATTTATTCTGCCAACACCCTTTTTTCTAGCACCGGATCAGCGACAGCGTTAGCGTGTTAAGAGTACCCTGAATGAAACATCATCTCCGCATACCCCATCTAACAAGATCTGGGTTCTAAAGCCAGTGAGTATTCGGTTTCAGGTGCTGAAGAAGCCGGTCAGGGTCAAGGCAAAGCTTCACAAGAATCAAGATTCGTGAAAACCAGATTATTGGGCCCTCGGCCACGCGGGACAAACACGCGATCTTCAGAATGTTGACACGTGGCAGTGGCTGTGGAGACGCCCGTCCCGGTTCTCCTGACGGACTAAGAAAAGATCAACTGAACGAATGACTTAATCGACCCATCTACTTTCACTTCCCCTCCCGCGCTCAAATTATGGCGACCACATGCGTTCTCCTCCAATATGGCGACGATCCATTCAGACATAGATTCGAGGATCTTGAGGGTAGAGCTGCGTTTTCGATGTACGTTCTTTATCCTACATTCGTCATCCGCAGATCCATCAGACTGATAATGCAAACGGATGGCTTCAGCACAGAGGTACATCCCTAACGTCACCCCCAATCATTGTTTTCATTGAGTCTTGAGCAGGCTGGGCAGACCCCTAATCTCGTCACCAGAATTACGCGGCAGGCGGAATGGTCACAGCAACATCCAGGCATCATGGGACCCGATAATTCATTCCTCTACTTTGGCCCAGAAACGTCAATTGGCTTCATCATGTATGGCAATAACCGAACGCAAATAGGCATGAATTTTCTTTTACGACCTGGAAAAAAGGAGGGGAGCGTGTATGTATCCATTTATCTCCTTTCTCAGATCCTTCTCAACAAGCCGACTCCTAGCTCCCGCTACTTCATAACGCAGAGCGGGAAGGAGCTTAAATGGAGAGTGGGTTCACACAGGATGGAGGTTCGCAATTCCTCCGACATAAACCTCGCTTGGTTGTTATGCTGACACTTTTTCTCTCTAGTGCGTAGATGGACGGACAACTTTGGCGACGTGGGATGTCAGCCCAGCGACGGACGAACATTACGCGAGACTTGTCATAAGGCCCGCCGGACTGCACATCGTAACGGAGATCATAACAACTCTAGCATTAAATCGCATGGCTCGGGCGTTGGGTTGGTAGTTCAGCACATGCCCTCAGTCATTACAGCCCACCCATCATCACTTATTCCCGCTGATTATCGTCAGCACAAAGTCTTATAATGTACTCTTGTATTTTTCCTCCTCCAACCACGACCACGCAATGCCTCGATTATCAGCCATCCATCCATCAACCTCTGAACTTCCCGTTGTAATACATTTCGGTCTCTGTTCCAAATATGCTACTCCATTTCTCATTCATTTGCGTCACCATCTCACTGTTTAGCCTGTGATAAAGCAGGGCCAAAACCGCGCCAACGTCTAATCAGGGGACTTTTCTCCCCATTTTGAAAATTTATTTTACTCTTCGCATTCTTTTTGGAACTCGCTCTGGAGCTCCACCAGGAGACCCCACTCAGGCTCGTCTTCGAAATCTCGGGTACGAGCCATAAAGGCCCGCACAATGCTGCGCCCTTGCAATCTCCACTTGTAAACCTCTGTTCGCGGCCCGAAGTTTCTCAAAATATCCACAATCTCTTCCACCTCACTCACGGCTTCACGCCATTTCTCGACGTCAGCTTCTCCCTTTTCCATGGTCCCCGCTGTCCCAATCCGGTATCCGTCGAGGTAAGCCTTGAGCGCTTCTTGCCACTTTGACTCCCAAGTTAAAAGCCGCGCGTAGGCACGGAAAATTCGCGGTGACGAAACGCGTGATAATATTGTTTTTTCAAAAAGGATTGAGACGTTCCTGAACAGACCATGTCCTTCATTTGGGTTGGCTACTTCATTTTGAACTCGGCTATCTTCCAAAGTCTCCGCAGGGTTAGCAGGACCCCTGACCACAGCTTCAACCAGACGCTCAAGAACGTCCTCGTCGACGGATTGCGCACCCAATTTGTCGCCAGTCTCCTCGACGACGCGTCCCAATGCTCGACACGCCTCTTGAAGTTCACCGACATCCATCGCGACAACCATGTAATTGTACCACATACGCCAGTTGTCATAGCTGAAACGCAACCCTTCTTTTAGAGCGCGAAACGCGAGCAATTTATTGGAGAAAGGGATGGACTTCGTAGTGCTGCCCGCTATTGTGACACCCTCAATCTCGTCGGTGATCTTAAAGCATGCGAATATCTAGTCAGTATCCGTTTCTACATTAAAAAAACTATGATGGACTTACTTCGGATACCGCGTCTTCCTTGGCTGACCCCAAGCGGAGATACATACTCGCCAGGTTGTTCCAACTTTCTCCATCTTCTTCATCGAGCGCTACACAACGACTGAACGCGTTCCTGGCACCTTCCCAGTCCTCCTCGCGCATGGACGCGCAGCCAAGGATAAACCATGATCGGGTCAACAGCGGGTTGATTGCTACCGCGCGTTTCAGGCAGGTAATAGCTCGGGGGTACTTCGCGCGGGCAAAGTAATACCCTCCGAGAGAACGCATCGCCCTTCCCGAGGTCTCTCTCGATACCTCCCAAGCCCGTTCGTAATGCTCGGCAGCTTTTTCAGGCTCCAGATCGCCGAGGAGGCACCACAATTTACTTTCGCGGGCAGAATCCTGGACCTCCTTTCGATGAGCGGATGTCGATTTACCATGAGCAAGCACTGCTTCGGCTTCCGCCTTTCGGCCTTCCAGTAAATCACGAAGAATGGCAATTCCCTTCTCAGGCCTCTCCAGGGCGCCCCAGCATTTGACGACCTCCTCCCACATCTCGAGCCTTTCAAATATCTCTAACGCTGATTTGACCACCCCGAGACTTAGGAATCGCAGCGCGAGTTCCTTTTCCATCTCCCATTTACTCGGAAGAGGGATAGAGTGGAAATAACGAAGTCTTTCGGAGAGGGTCGAATCGGTGGTAGGCATTTGGTCTATCAACGCTTGGAGCTGGAAAGTTGATCTTTCCACAGTGCGGGTACGTGAGGATTCCAGACGGGAGCGCAGCAGTAGGGCCATTGTGTGCGACGACCAGTTTCGGGGGTGCGAAATCACACGAGCAACATACGGCGACATCTGTTCGGAGGTGAGGCCATGTGATGGTGATGTATTTTTGACATTGAGACAGAGTGAGAGGAGAATGCATTGGTCAAGGGGATGGAGCGGTGGCTGGGACGATGGATCTATGTGGTCAAGGCGAGAATTGGTTGCTGCTGGTCGAGAAGAAGTAAATTCTGTCTGTTCCAACAGCGTATCGTCATTTAGAGCCATCGTTTCTGGGACGTTTGATGTTTGAGACGCATCACGCTGCGAAATTGCTCCCTGCTCCTTCTGGAGTGGGGGACTAATGTCCAAATCATCCTCATGTAGATGGCTCTCGGCTAGAAGGACTAGTTGACTGAGCTCGGTCTCTTGGAATTTAGTTCTCTTCCCAAGGGCACCCGTCAATTCGTACTCCAGGCCTGTGGCTCTAGCTGCCTTAACAAAATGTTCTGCGGCTGATTTATCCTGAGAAAGGAGGTGATCCAACAATCCCTGCTCCAGATATAGCCGTCCAGAAAGGAGGGGATCAGCGGCCAGAGCGAGGCATAAGGGTTCTAGAGAAGCTTGAAGCTCAAGGGGTACGGCGACTGGCTCATCCAAAATTTGTTGATGGACGAGAGTAGCGCGTAACCGCCACCATGGCGCTGACTGAACATGTGAGTAAGGGAGGGCCAGGAGCAGCTGGGAAATTCGGAGGAAGGCAGGGACTTTGGCAAGGTGATACGCCGGCTCACCGCCGTAAGCTAACTCTGCGATGGCCACCTGGTCTATGGAGACGTTTGTGATCGGGGTTATCGCATCTTGCACAACATCCAAGGGCTGCACATCAAGATTAGGTCCAGTCCAGTTAGCCTGCACGAAAGCGTGCAAGGAAGCGACGGCCAGCGCCAACCTCAAGATTTCCCCCTCTACCGGGTTTTCAGTGGCCTGAATCGCGAAATGAAAAAGTTCCGACAAAGGTCGATCAAGGGCCTTACACCGTGGCTGAAATAATGTGCGAGCTGTAGGGGATGTGAGTGCACTTCGGAATTGGCCTTCCACCACCGATTTCGTGAGATTGACAAAGGGGTTGTTTAGATCTCGTATTTTTGGGTCCCATTTTCCTTCTAGGAGCAAATTTTCGAGAGAAAGGGTTGGGATGCTCGTCATCTATGACTTCAGAGGTGAGTGTTGCGAACTCGGAAAGATAATGAGATTTTTCCACGTGATGTTGATCTCAGAGAACTTGATCCGATGCACGCGTGGCTTCCAGTGGCAAGACACCGCATCTTGACTCAAACCCTGATAGGAGCACGTTTCCTGAAAATGCGTACAGCTGGTTTCCCCTTTCAGCACGCAACGACCTAGCACTCCGTCGTGTGATCCTGCCGATAACGTTAACAATTAATTTATCCTGCAGGGAACGCCATTCGGAATACTCCAGTGGCAATACTGTGATAACAACCCGAATGGATCTGAAAGGAGCAGCCAAACTCAAAATGCCCATAGTTTGTGTTGATTAGAAAATTGATATCGCAAAAGCAAAAGCTCCGGAAAGACCTAAAGTGTTGATAATCATAAAATCAATCACCACTACATCCACAGAACCAAGTTACATATGGTTTGGTGCGTCTCAAAATTTCTGTCTCTATGCTCCCTCATCCCTGGGGCGTTGACCTCGTTTTCCATTCCACGATGGTATCGGTCCCTCATCTCTCCTGTTCGAATTCTTTGCTGATTATTTTTTTGAGTCAGAAGGCACAATTCACCTCTCAAGGCAGGCATAAACCGTGGACGCTCGATGACGTGCTTCGTCCAATAACCGGTCTCTTGTCCAGGCACGATAAAACGAACCATTCAGCCTGTCTTCTGGAACTTCTCGTAAAACTAGATCCTACCACTTCTCCATTCTCCAGGGGTTTCCGAGTGCTAACGTGGGCTAATTTGATAAGTCAATTTTACTCCGCGATAGAGAATTTGTTGTTGTGTGAGGCATGATACAAAATAGAGGAGCCCGAGGGACTCGGAGTAGGGTCCAGTACTTTACAACTTTTGCGGTATTTGACAATTTAAGAATTATGGTCGGACATGTCACGCGAAAAATCAATCGCAATGCAAGTCCCCCGAGAAACACAGCTTTATTAGAACGTTCCACGTAGCGTCTTTGTTAAAATGTAAGGTTTATATCCCGTATTAAGATTGCTGTTGAATTCCATTGCTCCAACCTCCTTCCTGCTCTACAGCGCTAAAATTAGCATTGATCCGAGCCGCATGGCTTCCTTGTTTTTGTATATTTGTTATCTCTTCTGTGAACATACGGACTCCGCTGAGTACCCTCTCCATGAATGTACCACGGCAGAGCACAGTCTACGATTTGGCGAGTCTCCGTCTCCATACGGACGGCTCTCGGGTGTACCAAAGCCCATCTACCAATCTCAAGCCGCGGAATGCAAAGCTTGCTTTACGCGATCGTCGTGGAAATTGGATTGCAAGGGATGCTGGAGGGACCGTAAAGGTTCCTAGGTGGAAAAATGTTCCTATTTCGACTACAGAGGACGGTTCTGTAGAACAAGAAGAGTTGTCGCAATCAAACTTTGTTGAACCCGAACTGGAAGAGCGAGAGAAGCAAGGTGACGAAGAAGATGAGGAGGGCGACGAACAGAACACCCTCAAGCGTAAACCAAAAAGAATCGATAGGCGCACGGCTAAGCGGAGAAAATTCGCTCATGACCATAGCTATCTTGGTGAAACGGCAGCGGATGCCAATTTCTCTGAAGAATCGCGTTTTCTGCCCCTTCCATCATCGGTGAGTTCGAGTTTACGGTGTGAATATTCTTGCAACTAATTTTAATTTATCTTGTCAACCTTGAGGATCTTTTAAAATCTATCCATTACTTCGCTGCGAACTATTACAGCGAAAGGGGCCAACTACTGAACATCTCACGCGAATACCGAGCGAAACGGAAAGCAAAAAGGCTCGCAAAACGTGCAGAGAGGCAGGCAGCAGAAGGGCGAGGCAGCGTTGACATTACTGCATCTAGAAGCTCAAGCCTGCAGACACTGCGTCATGGGTCCGATGACGAAGGCGACTTTGATTCGGAAGATGAGGATGGAGAGGAGGACAAAGATGATAGTGAGGAAGATGAAGAATATGAAGACACATCAAAGAAAGTGAAAAAACGACCAAAACGGGACCAGGGTACACGATTCAGAGACATGTACAAAGTTTTCGACGGATCCGCTCTTATGGCCATTGGTTCGTCGTTTTCCCATTTGGCGTTACCTAATGATGATTCTCTTCATACAGGAATGATAGTGCAGGAGCATGTCACACGGCTGCTGGAACCCAGGGTACCCGATAACTGGGAAGACAGTGTGCGGACTGCATTCCCAAATGGAGTCTGGGCTGATGATCAGGAGGAAAGCGAAGAGGAAACCTGGTTGAGGGATGTTAAGATTGAAAGTGCTGGAGTCATAAATGATGATAATGGGGAAGGGGATGACCAAGAGGAGGAGGAGGAGGACAATGAGGAAGATGGAGAGGAAGAGGAAGAGGGGGAGGAGGAAGAGGAAGAGGATAACAGTGACAATGAGGAGGAAGACGAGGAAGAGAAAACGAAGGACGATGAGAACCAGACGCCAAGTGAGGATGACAGTGAGGATCTCACGTGATGACGACGAGGATGACAGGGAGGATGACGGCTAGGAAAGCAAAGATACAATAGAGGGTGGGGAGTAGTGGCGAATGTCGAGGCCAAAGGATCTGCATTGGTATGGAAATAACACGAGGGAGGGGTTCATGCATCAAGGAGTGGTGGATCGTACCAGGGCGTTGCCAAACCAATCCGAAAATGACACCAATATGCTCGTCACATTCTTGAGGCCGAAGTCACGATCAACAGGGAGGAAGTTGGACGTACGGCCACCGTGGGTCATAAGTCCGACGACAAGGAGGGCCTAACCCTGTTGTTTCTTCGCTATCTGTTAAAGGGGTGTACTCGAGGCAGAAGCATCAATCGGAGGCAGAGGAAGAAATAGGACGTACGGCCACCGGCGGTCGTGAGTCTGACCACAAGAAAAGGTCACATTCTGGACCCCTGGTACTCGGTAGTCATTCCACTATGAGAGGATTGCCCCTACGCACCGGATCCAGAATACATCAACATGGAAGAACTTCAGAGGAAGAGATAGGCATACGGCCACTGGAGGTCGTGAGCCCGACAACAAGGAAGGCTCAATCATACTTCGTCGCCGTCTGTACGGGAGGAATACGCTTTACACACCCGAGGCAGAAGAAATCAATATGGAACATGTCGAGCGGAAATAGAACATACCGATACCGGCGGTCGTGAACCCGCGGCTCACGCGAGGAAAGCAGATTTGTTGGTACATCGTTACTCTTCGTCGGTCTGGGACGAATACTCCGCATACCCGATGAAGAAGACATCAAAGTGGAAGTAGAAGAAGAAATAGAACATACGGCCACCGGGGGTTATGAGTCCGACCACAAAGAAAGTCGAAGTTTTGGTATTGGGTCGTCATCTATAAGGAAGGATGGAGACGAGGAACCTCGGCAACGAGCGCTGGTTGACTTCTTTCTTTGGCCCAAAAATATGTCACCCTAGACGGCACAATACGCTACCAGCACCAAGGGAAGGGGAAGGATGCCCTCCGTCGTCGTCGGGGGGAGAAGAACGACGTCAATGTCGACGGGGGTTCTATTGGCCTTCCTCACCCCCACATGGTAGTGCTTGCGGAATGGGCCGAAGAGTTCTCAAAGAAGAGGCAGATTAATCCAACCATGAGGATGAGAGACCGTCATTGAACATATCAAAAAGAAACAAAAGCGGAAACATTCCATTGTTTCGGTTCAACGTTTCGGAGTTTCTGGTGTTTCTGGTCCTCTTGTTATGTCCTACACCGTTGTGAATATTGAGAGTTTAACTTGTGGAAATAACTTCAGGTGCTTGACGGATGCTCCGATATGTTGCAGGCTGTGATTGGCAATGACTCTAACATGCTGAATGTGTGAGATGCAATTAAATAAAATGGATTAGAGTACTATAGAGATTGACGCTTTTCTCGTAGTTCCCGCAGGGTAAGACCAGTAACAGGTTTCGAGGGATCAAAATCCGAAGGCAGCGTCCCATCTTCCCAACTCCGCATGATATTCATGCCCAAGATGCCCATATTTTCCGAAGGAAATATTTTCAGGCGGTCTAGCCGTCGTTCGCGTAACTTGTTCTTGGGTAACATGCCCGACACCGCATGTCGTATGACCTGTGCGCCAAAAAGTAACGAAGTCATACAACCCAAAACCCGATGGTGGTGAAATGGAACGTACATGGTCTGGGTTCTTCACCATCATATTTTTGTAGGGCGTCTCTTTCAGCCCTCCAGGGAACATAGAGTGCTTTCGGAAGAGCAGCTGCTCCTGCTTCTTTCCAGTAACTTTCACCGCTCTCGAGTTGGTCACGATTACGTAGTCCCCGCAGTCCACTGTTGGAAAGTTAGGGCTCTATCAATTTCTCTGGTATGAAGACATGGCTGACGCACCACTAGGATCGTATATGGGTTTGTGTTTGCCCATTAAGACGAGTGCAATGCGCTCAGCCAGTTTTCCTAGAATGCGGTCGGATGCGTCGACATGGTGCCATACGCGAGCGTAAGCAAGTGCGGTCTGTTATAAGTCGTTACCCGCGCTCAAACCAAGGACATAGGCCACGTACGTTGCCAACGACTTGGGACATCCTCGATGCTGTTGTGAGTAGACACCAATTTTCGATTCAATTCGCGAAATAGGATTCCCACGGTCACCATGCGCTCTCTTCAACTGTCTTCAACCCTACTTCAACCTGACTTCAAAGTTCAAATCCAAAAATCCGAGGAACTCGTTGCGCACACCTTTACTCGCTGACCCCTGCGCCTCAAGTTACACCTGGGTTCCCTGCTCATTCTATGTCGATTTTTTATCAAAGTTGATGTGCACCGTTCTTCAACCCCTTGACGCGCTTTTTTGTTCTCAGGCTGAACTCCTGGAGGTCGGCTCATACAACTTCAACGAAAATGAATCAGATCCAATCCCTTTCAATGTTTTAACACCAGATCTTGAACTTAAACGCCACGCCCTCTAGCCAAAAACCTTCTCAAGGGTTATAATTTAATGTACCATAGGATCGCCTTGAATCTGTTGAGTATGTAGGTCCTGCCTTCCACACTCGCCTTCTCATCCCGGGATCTAGATTCAACACCGCTACACGAGACTGAGCTCCAAGCTCAAGTCGCTTTACAACACATAGACGAAAGCGTAGTCCTGGGCAGTTGTGAGGCCTAAATTCATATCGAAATCAAGATCTGCTCGGTATTTCTCCCTCTCGTACCTCAAGGTATCTCACGCTTTGGCGCGCCTACCACCAGGGCTCTTTAACACCGAAAATATCGTAACCAAACCTCATTGAAACTATCTCGGTCATCTCCCTCACTTGTGTGTGGCTCGTGTATGAACTGAGGCAACGGGTATTATTTATGGAGACCGGGAAATACGGGGCCTGTCTGGGTACCCCAGAATCATGCTATCGTACACGCGATGACGACCTATAGGCTCAATCCCCCCCCCTCATCTTCGCTGACTGCTGCTGCTTATGATGAGCCACCCTCATTCCCGATATCCGATTGGTGGGCATGGTGATTTGAGACACATCTAGACGCCCGCGTTTCCAAGTGCCTCGCAGTCATGACTCCGAAACTCTTTTTACCCTGGAGAATCGAACGGAAATGAAATCTGTGAGAGAACGATAATGCCCCACTGTCCCAGGCAAGATGGTCCCTCATTGACGGCGCCTCTGACGTAACTCAATTCACGGTGAGTAAGCATTTTTTTGGTTATATACATACACACTTTTAAAGCAATGAATTGATTTTACCACAGTGACGGCACCATGAGGCCAATCTCGGGAGTGTCCCTTAGGATTTTCCAGGGCCCTTCCTTCCTTCCTAACAGAGGCTACCTCTAGCACAAAGCGGATGACGTGATGCTACTTCAACCACTCGCACTTGAAAACCCTTTAGATTTGGAAAGCCAAAAATTACAGGTCAAGAGTTTTTGTAACTAGATGAAATGAAGGTGGGGACACGTTCAGTGAATTGAATAATGTACGGAACTCGTCTCCGAATTTTCGCAATTAGATTTCTTCCAAACTTACTTCATTGCGCACGGTGAGTGGTGGTGAGATTGTAAGCTAACCCTGGAGAACAAATTAGGGGTATTCCGCCCCTTTAACATGTGTTGTATCGTTCCCTGGGTCCAAAATACAGGTCCTATTGCCGTGGCCGTGGTGAAGCCTCAAGGCCTCGTGGAGCGTTCATATTCCAGCGTGGCGTGGGCTAGATTGGTAACTAGAGCGCGAAGGCCTTGGCGTAAGTTTTTTCATTTCTTTTAACACTCTTGATGTCTTACCCTTGTTCTTTTGGAAAAATAAAAAGGGCTACAAAGCGAAATGTAACTCCTTGCGGCGGCTGAGCTTCTGGAAAGAAGAGACATGAGTATGAATCGTACTTTCGATGTGGATATAATTTTCAGTGCGTGTTACATCTCCATCTCATTTTTCTGTTTGGCTGACCAGGTGGCGCTGACAATGCCTACAGTATCGGAGATATTCTTTCCAGATTTTCTTGCTCAACATCGGTTCACATTCAGCCCCTTCTGAGAAACTGCTACTTCTCCACCCCGTTCCCATAAAAGTGCGTACGTTTCTATGTTGTCCACATGGCCATTTTACGACTCTATCCAGCTACCTGCGCTATCTTGGCTCGCATGTTGCGCCCATACTAGACGCGCCCAAGGCACTGCAACCAGGAACGTCCTCTTTCTCGTGGCATCCACTGGGAAAGATCTTTCACGTTGAGATACTTTCCAGCGATCAAACAGGTGAAATGGGGATGGCATGACTGTTTCGTTTTCTGTAAAGCTTCCAGCCTATGGAGAGGTGACTTGGTGTCCGCCCGCAGTAAAACCCCAACTTGACCCTGCGCTATCTTTGATGAGGTGAGTTTTTTTCTCTTGTTCACGATGTTAAATGTCGAAAGTTGAACGATCTGGCATCGAACATTCAGTGGGAGCTGACATTCCGGCCCGACGGCTATCTCCACAAACCATCTCTATCTCTCTTGTATCTCTCAGCAAAATCTACTAAATACTGGATCGGAATTGGTGGTTTTTTCTACATCGATTTCGTCAAGAGACTAGCCAGGGCGATTTTGCCTGCACTTCCTCCTTTCCCCAGATTTTTCTTGTAGAAAGGAAAGCGTTATTTAAATTTAATACTCGAATTTAAATTTAGCCTCGCGACCTGGCTTCACCATTGCGCCAAATTCCACACCATCCGCAATGTCCGAATGACTGACGGTCCATCTGCTCTCCATCACCACATTAAGCATCATGCATCAGCCCTTGGTTCTTGTTTTGACATGGTGCGTCAAGTGGCGGCCGCGACTACGCACCTCTATATCCGTGAAATTTTCCGTCCAGAAAGACTGGATTTTTTTTTCCAACAGTGGTGAAACAATACTAGGACGCATATGCCTGATACCGAGTCATTTTTCTAATTAAAAAACAGTCCAAGGATTAATCAATGAAAAAAAAAATTACGTCCCCAGGCGATGCCCTTGAAGCCTTGAGGAATTCCCTGTACCTTATCTGACTTATTGAAATAATATTGATAGAAATGTTCTGTGGACAGCTCGGTCTCGTGACCAAAAAGTAAGCCGTATTCTTCGCTTGACCAATGTTCTTTCGCCGGTTGGCGTCCACAGCGGCCTCCTCCTCACCACCACACCCAGCAGCGTACCGTCTTGCGCCTACTATTTGCCAATTGTTGTCCGGCGCACCCCCCGAGTTGCCGTCATCAACAACGACAGTCTCTGGGTGGATAAAGTCCATCCGAAAGCAGAAGAATGTTTCTTTTGCAGTGCTGACCGACGGAAGCTCATACAAGGGCCTACAAGCTGTTTTTCTCAAGGGGAAAGGATCCCATGGGTCAGCACGTTTTTTTTATTTACTTGTAATTTGTTGCTCAGTCTGTTACATATTACAGGCTGACGATAGGGACCGCCGTGCGGTTAACGGGCAAACTCGTGTCTTCGCCTGGTGTTGGCCAGTCGCATGAACTTCTGGTGGATGAAGTGCAGGATGGAGAAGTTGAAGTTTTGGGCGAATGTGATCCAGAGGTTAGTCGTGCACTTTCCTTTTTGATGCGTCGCAACGAACGGAATGGAGTGCAGAGGTTTCGTGGCACAAGCAATGACCCCAATCCATTCTTCTCGAGAAAATTTCCGTTGACCCGGTCTTGTGCTGACCCGTTCTTGAAAGATATACCCTATACAGAAGCAAGCCCTCTCAACGGAATACCTCCGCGACAATGCACACCTACGAGCACGCACATCCCATATAGCAGCCATGGTTAGACTGCGGGACGCGCTAGCCCGCCAAATGAACGCTTTTTTTACCGTCAGTCTTCGTATCATTTTATTCCAAATGCCATTTTGACTCAAGCGCAGGCTCAAGGGTTCTGTTACGCACATACCCCAATACTAACGGGGAACGACGCTGAAGGCGCCGGAGAAGCCTTTCAGATATTCCCAGTCGAGGGTGTACACCCAGCATCTATCACACCACCATCCTCTCCTCCTCCAACGCCATTACAACCACCGCCCGAATTCTTCTCGCGCCCGGCATACCTCACTGTCTCCCACCAACTGCACTTAGAGGCCCTTGCCACGGCTTTATCACGGGTATACACCCTCTCCCCGTGTTTCCGCGCCGAGCGGTCCTTAACCAGTCGACACCTTGCTGAGTTCTGGATGTTGGAAGCCGAATGGGTTCTCGGTCCCCACACAAAGGATAAACGGGATATGGACGAGGTGTGCAGTTTTGTTGAAGCGTGCCTTAGGAACGTCGTGCTTCTCGGAGAACAAAGCATGAAGGACGACATAGACGTATTGTGGAAAGACGGCAACGAAAAGAAGCGCGCCTTATTGGAAAAGGCATTCTCGCACATTAATAGCCAAGCATGGACGAGAATGTCTTATACCCAAGCTGTACAAGAACTGTCGTCTTTCGACAATGCAAGGGCCAGTTCGAAGTTCGAATTTAAACCGCTCTGGGGTAAGCCCTTGCAAAGCGAACATGAGCGCTGGCTTGCGGACGTGTTTGTGGGTGGACCGGTGTTTGTCATGGACTACCCTGCCTCCCTCAAACCGTTCTACATGCGCGCAAATGACAGTCGGGAACCCGGGCAGGGAGAGGAAGACACAGTCGCGTGCTTTGATCTCCTTGTACCTGGGGTCGGTGAGCTTGTTGGTGGGAGTGTGAGGGAGGACAGGGCGGACGTGCTTAAGTGCAAGATGGAGGAAGCAGGATTGGGGGGTGAAGGGTATAAGTGGTATGAGGAGCTTAGACGGTATGGAGGCGCTCCTCATGCCGGGTTTGGCATGGGCTTTGAGAGGCTTGTTGGGTGGGTTGGGGGTGTGGATAATGTGAGGGAGTGTATCCCAATGCCCAGGTGGGCGGGCAGGATGCTTTTGTGAGCGAATGTATCGTACAGCAGACAACTGCTTTATGTGAATGCTGATTATATTGATGTCCTATTAATGTATGCTCAACAGTAGTTTAAGAACGATATAGAAAACCAGGGGAATAGTCTGGTGCTAACCCAGCCGAGCTTTCTTCCTACTGGGTCCATGAGTACCATTACCAGCTCCACCACTAGCATGACTGCCATAATGGCCACCTCCACTGAGACTCGCAAAGCTCGCCGAGCTTCCAGGCTTGGAATGCGATTGACCAAACGGACCTCCCATATGCCCGTGTCCCCCCTGGTGCGAAGTGTTCTGCGCAGGGATGGGCATCATGGACGGTGCTTCATCCTGCGTGATTCGTCGGTGAGGGGGTATTTGATGTCCTGGAACGGTTTGGAACGCGTTCCAGGTTGGCTTGGGGTCCTCTTGGAACCATTTATGTTGGAGAGCCTCACGGGCTGTGAGCCTGTTGTCTGGGTCGTATGCGAATAGCTGCCGGAGTAGGTCGTACCCCAGGTGGGAGCGAATACGTGATTGACACCAGTCGGATAGGCGGTTTGAGAAGCTGATAGGGATTAGGAATTGTGATTAGAGAGGAAATGTAGGACGCGCACTGGTCTAAACGTTTCATGCTTTGGTACTCGGGCATATCTACAAGACCGGGCCAGTCCTGCTCTATAATGGCATCAGCCGACTTTTTTCATCGACATGGATTTCGTAGCACTGACCATCTGGGGTACCTACAACCTCAAAGATCTTTAACAGCTGATCGCGTTGAAAAGGTACGTTTTTCTTCGAATCCAGCTTTGCTTCTTCCCCCTTGAAAATAGGCCTCAAGCTTGCCAGTTCTGCCATAACGCAGCCTACAGCCCAACAATCGATGGCTTTGTTGTAATGTTTCGCTCCTAGTAGCAATTCAGGAGCGCGGTACCAGATGGTCACGACCACTTTGTCTCCTGCGAAGAGTGGTTGCAGAGGCTGGTATATGAGCCGAGCGAGCCCAAGATCGCCAATCTTGACTACTCCGCTGGATGTTATGAGGATGTTGGCGGGTTTGAGATCGCGGTGAAGGATGTGGCAGGAGTGAAGGTATAAGAGGCCGTTAAAAAGTTGATATACTAGGGATTTCAGCACTGGAGTGCTGATGGATTGTCGGAGGGTTTGGGAGTGGTGGTGTATGACTTGCTTTTCCAACAATGAGCGACGTTTTAAAAAGCAAGGGATGGGCTTACCAAAAAGTCATGTTCTGCGTATTCGAAGACCATGTAAATGGACTTGTCCTCGAGGATGACCTCTTTGAGAGCCACAACATTTTCGTGGTCGATCTCCTTGTTCAGCTGTTCCCGTCATTAACATCTAGTACACATCAACATATACCCTGCACTTACTGCAATCTCTCTGATCGCGCTTTGACTGATGCCGGTGTAGGTTATCACATCGCCCTCCTTGTCCGGTTTAAATTTCTTGATCGCGTGTATCTTCTGGTCTTCTTCCAAACTTTGGGCTTTATACACGCGTCCATATGTCCCAGACGATATGAACCCCAGAATAGTGTATTTCGAAGAAACAGCACGGTGGCCGCCGTCTCTCCGTCCGCGATAATAGTACATGGGGTCACGTTGGAGGATATCGTTCACGCCATCGTTTGACACCATCGTGGCCGTGTTCGTAGTCCGCTAGCTCATGGA
Organism: Laccaria amethystina LaAM-08-1; assembly: GCA_000827195.1. NCBI lineage: Eukaryota > Fungi > Basidiomycota > Agaricomycetes > Agaricales > Hydnangiaceae > Laccaria > Laccaria amethystina. Next base: position 29,102 of record KN838780.1, read on the forward strand.
GGTGGTCGCTGGGAAACGGGTGAGCTCATCGCCGGCAGGGACGAGATTCGTTCGTGGGAAATAAATTACCTTGTGTTGACTTTATCTCCGTCACCAGCATCCGCCATCCACCTTTTTCGTAACTTATACCAGCATAATGCCCTCGAAAACTTCGCCGGACAGCTTCACATTTACGGTGGGGAAGCTAGGTCCGTTTTTGATGCTGTTTTCTTCGTGAATATGCTAACTAGCGGACTTCTTCAGATGCTGGCATGGCAGTGAGTTTTCGCCACAACATATGGAGGAACGACTCCAAAACGGCTTTCATAGATATTGTTGGGCGAGAGGGCTCACTTGATAGAATTCCCGTCGATACTTTTGCCCCCAGGAGCAACGACGGGATCGATTGTTAACATCGCTGTTCACCAAAACCACGCGGAGGAGAAACGACGAGAAGCCGATTTCTGGGAGCTTCAAGATAATATCCTGGGTGAATTCGGGAAGGCTATACCAGCGGTCCCTGATCTACAAGTGTGTATCGTCGTTTTACTCCTTGAATCTGCGCTTAATCGTCACAGGTCCGAAACGTCACCCAGACCTCCATAACCCTCGAATGGCCAACAGTCCAGCTCGCCACCGCCAAGCTCCGCTCTCTTGATATATACAGAAATGGACAACGACTAGCTGCGATACCGTCACCCATGACCAACACTTCAACCAAACTCTCCGGCCTTGAAATCAACACAGAGTATTCCTTCCAGCTCATCCTCCGCACCACCGCTGGCGTCTTCCCCTCAAATCTAATCCGCGTGCGTACGCACACTATGACCGACACATCTGGCATCTGCGTGTGCTTTGGCAACGTCCAAGATCCTGCCTTACTGGAGGACGCCAAACTGGCACTACGGGAGATGAAGGCGAGGTGGAGCGATAAAATCCAGATCGATACCACCCACTTTGTATGCACTACCCCAGCTGCGACGCCTACCGGTGCGCAGGCGGCCGGAAACTCTGGAGGTTCGCCTGGTATCGAGTACCAGCGCGCTTTGCAGCTGAGCATCCCCGTTGTCCAACCACACTGGATTCTGGCGTGTCATTCCGAGAAGAAAATGATTCCTATTGCATCATACTATCTCGGTGCCACACCCAATACGCCGCTGGGCTCGGCTGGAATGAGCAATAGGCCCCAATCCATGTCGCAAGCTTCCCTATCCCACCCTCCAACTACCCCACAACCTCCCAACAAACAGACAACCCCGTCCTACCGCGCCTCAATGCCCGCGCCTGCCCGCCAAGCGACGGCCACGCCCCCCAACCAGGCTTCGGCGTTTGTCAACCAACCCACCTCCGCGCGCCAGCTGGAGTCCACGACGGAAGAACCTGGGGACGAGGCGGACGCAGACCGCTTGAAGCTCGAGCGGACTGCAAGTGGCGAGTGGAAGAGGAAAAGCAGGAGTGGGACGATGAACCGCGAATTCAAGTTCCCCCCTACGCCGTCGTCGCCCCCAGTTATGCCGGAGGTTCCAGCAAAGAAGGGACCTCCTGCGCCGTTGACTGAGAATGGCCTCGCTGCGGAGTCGTTGGTCACGCCTTCGAGTATCGAGGTGCCCCCTCCGCCACCTGTGGAGAAAGAGAGGTCGTTTTCGAATATTTCGTTGGAGTCTGGGGAGGATGATGTTGGTGATACTGTGGATATCCCTTTGAATTGAGATAGCTACTTGCATACTTCGTGGTCTGGCGTCTGTTTGGTTGTTCTGTACATGTCGCTATGCCAGTACTAGTGTCCTTCTGAATTACACTGATTACCCTTGGAAAGGACCGTGGATTTGAACTGATTGTGAACAACGCAGCTGCTCGAGAGTTGTGTGTGCGATTGGCAATGAACTTCGCAAAAAACTTGCAAATATTTTTGCCGCATGCTGTTTGCTCTCTTCCTCATTCTTCAAAAGGCGCGGGTTTGCAAATAGTCTAGCTATGACTAGCCTACTTCAAGAGCTTCAGCATTCAATATTCAACGTTCAACCTCGGGTTGCCTTGCACTACCGGGAAACTAGGGCGAATTAGCTATCTTTGGGCTCAGGATAGCGCAACCAATGTCGATCGCGTCTCTGCCATTCCTCCTCAGCACAGTCCGAGTTGATTGACCTCTAGAATCTACATGCAGTAACGGCGGCAAGTCCTTGGCGAGCTCTCGGGGTTAAAGTGATTCTGAATTTGAACCACATCGCGTCATGGGAACTCTCTGCCAGTGCATTCAGTGATGATCCTCCGTGATTCTACCGGCGCACATTGGTCGCTTCTCTGGATTTCTCGACTCTGGGCTCTGAGCACGCGACTGGAAACCATCGCGTCTCTTTGGTTCAAACCAGCATCTCCATAACATAGACTAGTCGGGAGCAGAGAAAGGAATATGACTTACGGCTCTCTGCCCTGCATTTGACGCCGTAACTTCCAACTTGAAATTTCCCAGCATCACCGTCTAAGTTGTTCTTATTCTAAGATTAGATTGACATGGGGCAACTTTGGGTGGTCATTGGGTCCTATATTTAGGGCTTGTATTGTGGGGCTGGCTGTGCTTCTTTGTTCAGCGGCTTCCCAGAAGAAGAGACATTGGGGATTGTGGCTAGCCAAAACATACATGCAAGCGATGGGCGCCATTCAAGATAACACGGATAAGAAGAATATGTATCTCTCGTTCTTGTAACGCGCCGCTTACCTCCCTTTGGATCTCTCTTCCACCTCCCGGTTTCGCATAGGATGGCCAATCCCGCAAGACAACCACGCACACTTGTTTTATGCTTCGACGGAACTTCCAGCAAGTACGATGAAGAGGTGAGCGCTCACATTCCTTCTCTTGTTCTTGAAAAACTGATACACCCTTTTTTGATATGTAGAACACTAACGTAGTCAAGTTATTCGCATTGTTGAAGAAGGACGACTCCGAAGAGCAACTATGCTATTATCAGGTAATTCTAACAAACAAGACGAAACGTTCACCACTCACATTTCACTCTCCTCAAGGCAGGAATAGGCACATGGTTCCAGCCAGGCGTGGTGTCTCCTCTTTTTGAGTGGGGTGCAAAGGTTTTAGACCTTGCATTTGCCTGGTATGTCATAAGTCGAGAAGCATCAATGTGTAAACTTGACTATTTCAGGTATCTCGACGCCCATGTCCTCGATGGCTACAGATTTGTCATGCAGAATTATCGTTTTGGGGATAAGATTTGCCTATTTGGTGTGCAGCGAGCTTCCAATGGCCCGTTTTCTCTGCATATTTCTAAAATCCGCTGGTTACAGGGTTTTCTAGGGGCGCTTATACCGCCAGGTATGTTCTTAACAACCTCATTGAACTTCTCAATAATGTACATATTTCAGGGCGTTGGCTGGCTTCTTGTACAAGGTTCTTAACGCTGACGTTAAAATTAATTTGAATTGATGTTTAAATAGGCTGGACTCCTCCCTCGAGACAACGATTCCCAAATCCCTTTTGCGTACAAGCTTTACAAACGTACCGATCCGGCTGGACTACAGCTTTGCGCAGGTTTCAAGCAGACGTACTGTCGACATGTCGACGTTGAGTTCGTCGGTGTTTGGTACGCCTTTTTTTGTTTTTTGTTTTTTGGAAAGCTCTGTTACGGGCTAACTAAAAATAATACAAGGGATACAGTCGCAAGCGTCGGCGTCGTTGCGGGTCGGACGCTCCCCTTCAGCAATGCAAACAGGGGTGTCAAGATTTTCCGACATGCGCTGTCGCTTGATGAGGTGAGTGATTATTTTTCCCCGGGTCGCTTAAACCCTTCGCGTTAACTCACTTTTACCAAAGCACCGTGCCAAATTCCAGCCAAATTTATATCACAGACCTGGGCCTACCGAAGCATCTGAACAGTCCGAAAATCAGCATCCGAAAACTGGTCCTGAAGCTACCGGAGATTTGACCTCTGCGGCTCCTGTATCCTCTACCCAAGGCGAGCCACAACATCAAGCATCTTTAGGACACTCATCGCTCATCGGGAAGCGTTTTACGGAAGGGAAAGATACAGGGAAAGCATTTGCACCCGTGCTGGAGGAGCAAGTGGTACCAGCCGATGTCCTGGAAGTCTGGTTCTCAGGGTGTCACAGCGGTGAGGACTTTTGTTGCTTTTAAAATTAACATAGATTCGTTGAACTGTAGTTCTAGACGTCGGAGGAGGGGCTGTTCCGAACAGCACCCTTGAATCTCTTGCCAATATTAGTTTGCGATGGATGGTTAGTGAAGTAGTCGCGTCGGGATGTGGGGTGATTTTCGATCCTGCAGCCCTGGCCCAAGCGCGGATTGACGTCTCCCCCGAACCCACTGCAGAGCGGGAACTCGATGATATTGACTGTCTGCAGCCCATTTACGACGATCTTGTGATCCAGAAGATGTGGTGGATGTTGGAAATCATCCCTCTAAAGTTTACATGGCAGGATGCGCAGGGAGCTTGGCATTCGAAGTATCGGTACGTGTTTATCCTCAATGTAGATATTCGAAGTGATATCACTCTGTGTTTAGTATCCATCTAGGGAAGGGGCGAAATATCCTGGCATCACATCCGAATTTTCATGTTACGGTCCAGAAACGAATGAAGTCTGCCTTGAACTACAAGCCGAAGGCCACTTGGGCGGCAGGGACGGAAGTTTATGTACAATAAGGACCTCTGAGTCGGCCTTAATCTAAATAAGCCAGTGATTCGAACTTCCGCCAGACTTTTTCGATGGTCGTCTCTTCCCAACTTGTTTTCGGAAGTCGGACAACCTGAAATTGATACTTACATGGAATTTGTACTCGTTACATTGAAAATAAAGGAATTCGGTGAAAGATGGCATAGGCTTGAGCCTAAAGCAAAAGGTATGTAGCAATTAAGTATCTGCGATCTCCAAATTTGGGATGAGGATAGCTGCCGGCCAGATGGTCATTTACCGTGACAACAGGTTGTGTAAGTAAAGGTGATCAACTGGGGCTCGCCGGACACCATTCCTTACATATTGCATAGGCACTTTTTCTAAGCGGCATCCGAGTCTGCTAAACCCAGCAATGAGCGGAAATTGTCGCCTCCGTCTGAATCTATAAAGTACAGCAATTAGCAGAAGTACTACTAGTAGTCGCTTTCGTCCACCAAATCAGGCGTAGTTGTGAGCAGAAATCTCAAGGATTTGTACTATAATTTTTTTTAAAAAAAATTACGACTGAGAGAACTTTGTGTCATAAGCCATCAGCCCTCTGTATTTTGTAGGTGCAGCTGGACCATTGCAGCCACGGAAAGTGTTTTGCGTAGTTTAATCAAGCCTGATTGCGTGGCTTGGGCTTCTGAACCAAACAACGAGCAGAAATCCTCTTGGCATTGTTTGTCGCGTTCTCAACGACACCTTGTCGTCGACAGCAAGTAAGTCTTCTTGTTGGGATTTTTTTTTGCTACTCAACTCAAGCGCTATTTAGGTCTTCTCGTCGTTGGATCAACAGTTGTCGTAAGGTGACGCGACGGCCAGCTGGTGAGTGAATCCACTCAGAAGGCGGATTTGTCTAAAAATACCAGCCACACCGCGTCTGCCATGTCGAATGCCGGCGAATCCTCGAAACGGTCGGATATCATCGACATGTAAGAGTCTATATTGCTCATTTGAGGCCTTATTGAGGCTATGTTTACAGAACATATGGTAACCTGCACGAAATTTTGACCCAGCAAGATGGAGTCCATTTGGATCAGATCAAGTCTTACCTCGAACCACGAAAAGAGCAGCTAAGACGTGTCACGCAGGTTTTTGGGAAGCCATCAGACGCGTCGAGGAAGAAGATAGAAAGTGGTTCGGTTCCACTGCCAGATGGTGAAGTTGTTCTGATAGATGATGGGCAAAAGGAGTGTGTCTTCGCTGTCAGTGACAAGTTCCAGATCGACGAAGTGCAAGCCTGCGTTCTCGTTCGTGCGTTCATTTACAGCCATGGACTGTCTGGAACGGCTAGTGGTTCGCTGGAGGCCATTGCTGTTGAACTTGCCGAGAACATTACGCCGTTCTATGACGCGGAACGGCTTCACACTTTCCGGGTCCTCATTCCCCTGTTCTACGTAATGGGCAACTCAGATCATCGCCTACACGAATTCGCGCTCGAGTTCGTTCCCAAGGTCTTGCCTGATGGCACGAAGTTTGCAGAGGAGATCGTGGCCGAGTACATCCGGAAAACGGAGGAGGTCCTCCCATCGAAGCTAACCGGGGATCCGAAGAAGGCTTCACAGTGGGCGAAGCAGTCTTTGAAGGATCAATTGGTGCTTTTGGAGGTGTTGTTTTGGGCGATGTTCAACTACGTTCAGTGCACAGGAACACTGGTGGTGACGATCTATGAGGCTGCATATGGCACATGCCTAGGTTCCACGCAAGCGAACGATACCCTCTTGCTGGATGAGGAAAGCAGGCAGATGCAACAAGATTGTGCTGCAATTTGGATTCTCATCACCACCGAGATACTCGAACTGGAAAGCTTGAGCGATCCACAATTTTTGGACTTTTCCGAAGAGACGGATAACTATACATCATCCCCTACCTCCCTCAAACGCATCCACGAACTCGTGACCACCCATGGAGACAGTCAATACTGTTGCACCTACTTAGCATGGTCGTATGTCCTGTCTCGATTACACTCGAAGGCTGTGGAAACCAAGGAGCTTCCACCCTCATACCAAACCTTCTTCGACGCCATATTCCAGCGCCAGAATCGTGAACCACTGCATGTCCAAATGGCAAAAACATGTCTTGAACCAGAAGCTGGGTTGTTCAACCTCCTTGGCAATCTTCTTACAAACTCTCCCTTGTTCGTTACGGCTGTCGCTTGGAGGACTGGTTCATCTATATCAGATCCCAATGCAGTCGCGTTCCGCTCTGTCTTGAAGGGTTCGTCTCTCCCATGACTTTTCATCGTCTTAGCTGATCTCGACCTGGACAGGATTCGTCATGGCAATCGTGGAGCTTGTCCCCGTTGAACTTATTCCAGATTTCGACGCGCTAGTCGAAGTGTGGATAGCACTCTTTGGTAGGAGTGAGAGTTCCTCGGTTTCAGGCATATGTCGGCAATTCTGGGAAGCAGACTTTCGTACCGGAGTTGCTCGACGAGCCATCATCGACGTTGCACGTCAAAGATTTCCCATACAAGTCAAGCCTCTCGTCCGCCTTCTCCGTGCGATGACGGGATCTGGGTTCCTCGATACAGACTCGCTATCCACTGCGGATTCTTCTCACGAGGGCGAGGGTCTCAGCGAAGAACGCAAGGACTGTGATACTTGCGTTTTCCAATACCTGTACAAGCTGCCTACTTTTTCTCAGGTTCTGCCTCTCAGTGCCTGCGCTGGCGCACATGCCATCTATGAAAGGCAACCCGAGCGATATGGTTCCTCGAAAACAAACTCTGGTCCTACGTACCTCAATCTTCGGCCCATCAGGCTTCCTGGTGGGTCCGTCCTTCCAGCGAAATCAACAGGGAGAGTTCTGAGTGGAGATGGGGCCGACCATATCGTTGTTTGCTGGCAGCATGAGCACTCTGGGTGGAAGCTCATTCTGGAAGTATTGACGGACTATGTCAATCGGAAGAGGTTGGACTACGGCTCCGGAGGGACTTACCGGGATGTTTCTTTTGGTAGACGGGGAAGTGCACAAACAATTACCTTACAGATAGGAGACATTGGAATGGAGAGGGACAGTCATGGAGACGAGGACATGATTACTGATGTGCTAGATCTTGTGCGGAGCGTCATCCGAGATAACCCTCAACAAGCTGCAGAGCTCATGTTCTCCTTGGAGGATGGGGAACCTGTGGTAGCCCATACCATGACGGAGTCACAACCACCTGACTTGGTTCAGCTTACAACTATGATCTTGGAGGAAGCTCTATCACGTTCAAATGGGGGTGCTAAGTCGCCTTCGCGCATAAAACTCATCACATCCGCAATAAGCGTCCTTTCTGCCCTCCTTGCCATTCCAAACTACTCCAGTCGCGTCTGGCTATACATCCGCTCTACAACGACGTTATTTGGGTCAGATAAAGTGCACGGGTTTGCCTCCGCTGCATTGACAGCAGAGCGCGCTACAGGGCACTACACGATGACTCTCGCGCTACTTCACCTGGTGCAGCAACTCTTTCGTGAGGCGTCAACATCCATCGTCCCGGATAATCTTCGACTTCAGCAAGTGAAGGAGGAGGTTCTGATCCGTGCTGCTCGATTTGTGCACATCGAGATATGGATAGAACACCTGGGTTGGAAATATACCCAGCTAGGAGACCGCTTCGAGATTGGAAAACGTGTCACTTCGTTTTACCTTGAAGTCCTAGAGCATGCTCCACCCTTGCTTGAGGAAAGACCATTTGCAACTTTGAGCCAATCCGTTGCAGATGCTCTCCTCTTCAAAGCTACGACGTCGACGATTAACCCTCTGGTCTCATCTGTGAGCTCTGGGGCACATGTCCTTCGAATGCTGGCTGTGGCTCGACGCCAGGGTGACATCAGCCGTTTGGTTCTTCTCCTTGTATACCACCTCCGTCTCTGCCGTTTGATACTCACGTACAAGTTGAGAACCGACATGGCATCCAAGCCATGTCTTCTGGAACAAGCTCTCTGTGCTCGTGTTACTAGCGGAGCAACTACGGAGCAAGGCCAAACGAAACATGACCCAATCGACGTATTGGCCAGTTACGTCAGCGATCGTACAGTACATGCGATACTGCCAGTGGAAGCAATACGCCTCCTGACTGCTCTCGGTGCATCTCTTTCCTGTGCTTCCCCGTCTCCCCCTACAATCGTTGGCCATCTTTCAAACCCCGAAATCACTGTCGCTTTGTTTGTACGTATCATTTCACATCCATACGACGAACTCGCCCTCCGCAATGGGATTTGGAACTTTATTTCGTTGGCTGTGGACAAGGAGCCGGCCCTTTCCAGTCTCTTCGTCACGGGAAAGTTCCGTGCTCCTTCTGATGTGAAGGCTTTGGAGGCGAAAGGTGACGACAAGAAGGCCACAGACGAGGAGACGTACGCCCCTACCAGTGCGCTTGAAGCCGCTCGGGATATGCTATTGACCTGGAGAGAGCTGTGGGAAGCCAACCCGCAGCTCCTTGCATCCGTCTTCCGCTTTTTCAATGTTGTTTGGGAGCATGCCTTTGAGCACATGACTGTTCTTCAACCACTGCGGAGTGATGCAGATTTCTGGGACCAGATTGTGTCTGCTGCATGCACAGAAGTTGGACCCGCTCCTGACTATGAGATCATCGAATGCACAGTTTTTGATGAGGTCGCGCGTTCGAACCTTCATGAAGCGATTGCAATGCATGCATATCGCACCCTTGTCAGATCATTTGCACTCCGTATTGTCAGTCTCGATATCGGCATACATATCCAGTTGAATGGATCCGAACTCTCTACCAAAAAAGCCGAGAGTTACCTTAGGATTCTGCCTCAATTGAAATCTCAGGACGAGCTCACCGAGCTTCTTGCGGAGGCTTCCCCAAGTTCATTCGCCCCCCAGCTCCACGATTCTATCACAGAAGACATGAAGAGACATTTCCCTGGACTTACCCTTCAACAACTAGAATTGCCGGAGCCTGTGACTGAACGCGAATACGGTGATAGCTTTGTATTCAGTCCTACTCTGCTTAGAAGTCGATTACACGCTTATCCCCGCAACGACGGCATGGACGAGCCTGCTGACCTGGTAGAAAAGGAACTGTTGTCTATTAACTTGAACCTCTCGCTGGCGCATTCGCAAACGGCTCTGGCCGAAGCTTGGGAAATGTTACTTCGTCGGGTCACTCCATACCTTCGAAGCGATGATACAGTTAGGCCCATCCTGCTATCAATAGCTGCAACCCTATCATACGATATTGCCGCAGAGCAGAGGTCAGGTGATATGATGGCAACTATACATGGGACGAGATTATCGCTCTTACTTTCGATACTAGAACTTGCCTGGTTCTCCCCGACAGACAAAACCAGAGAAGTTCAATCGTTCTTGGAGGTAGTCCAAAACTTGCGGGGCATCATAACGAACGATGCGCAGTCCCCAGCGAGGTCGTTTCTTGGGGAATTTCCTATTCCTTTCCACCGAGCCCTTTTGCAGATCATATACTTTGTTACAAAGCAATCTCGAAGCCTGATAGGGAGGCCGAAAGTCGTGAATGGAACGCAACGAGTAAACGTTACGATAACTGTAGAAGCGACTCTCACCATGGTAATCGACGCTCTTCGTGTGGTTTTCATTGCGGCAAGAAGCAGAAAGGATGTTGACCTTGATAGGGATATGGAATTACTCGTGTCTGTCTTCGAACAATGCACTCGAGCAGATCTCACCTCGTCATCGGCGTTCTGGCTTTCAAGGTGCCAAGAAACCGACGTGATTCGCGCTAGCTTAGACTTATACGTTCACATAGACCTTGTCGGCCTCTTGGATCTCCCTCTCCTCTTATCACGCAAACAACCACTATACTCCCCTCACATTCTGCTCTTCCACATGGCGCTTGTTAGCAATGCCACTGCAGCGGAACGGTTCGCTAGCGAAGGCGTTCTAGCTGCTTATAGCAACAATTTCATCAGCGCCGCAATCAGCTCTGGGCAGATAAACGTCACACTCCCAGAATTGCCGACAGAAAGGAGTCCTGCGCATGATGCTTATTGTGCAATGTTATCCGTCGTTGCAACTGTGATATCAGCTCTGGGACGCCAGAACCACTATTTCGACTCCGAGGCCTGTGGTTTCGTTCAGCTTTACGGGGACCAGATATCTCGTGCGCTGTCCTGGACAATTGGAGACACCATTACCCTACCACTGGTTGAAGAAATCGAACAGGTTGTGAACCTCTTCTATGCCATCGCTGCCAGTGTCCCAGCAGCAGCCAACGTAAACCCAGCTGTGAACAAGGTTCTTCGGGTATTCACAACCCACGCTCTCCAGCTCATCCAACAGTTGAATTATGCCATTACCCATCCAAACCATTTGACGAGCTTGTTTGAGCCCTTAACAAACGACGAGCGAACACTGTTCGAGAAAGCTCCGCCTTCTGGTGGAGACCCTTTGAAACGCCCTCTGGTAGCGCATCTCATACATCGACTATTCAGGCTTTCCAGCAATATCATTGGGACGCTTATATGCATCAGTAGGGCGGACACTGTGCTTTCAACTTCTCAAGAAGATTGGCCGATCAGTGAAGCTCTCATTGTTCCCGTACGAACTGCGCTTGTCATTGTCAACTTTGTAACTAACCTACTTCCATCTAGCATTCCAAGATTGTTGTAGGAGAACCCGCTTCCCTTGGGACACTACTCGAGCTGGGGAATTGCACCCTTGACGTACTGCGTGACCTTGTCAACCGACCTGCAGGGCAAAGCATCAGCAGAACACCCTCGCTTCCAGGCACATACTCAACGCCGTTGGACGTGCGACAGGGTGTCATCACTGCCCGACGGAATCTTGAAGGAGTTCTCCTGTACTCCGTTACTCAACTCGCAATGTGGCTGTCCAAACCAGAGTTTGATGCAACCAGCGTAGGGGACGCAGAGGCTGAAGAACAACGTGGTCACAATCATAACCACAGCATGATGGATGTTCAAAAACCCGACGCTCCTATGGGGGCGAAAGAGCGTCATCGAATAGGATCAGGGCGACCGGGGATATCAATGGCTGGGAGGTTAAGGAGGGGTATGACGGGGGAGATGGCAGGGGATCTGCAATCGCTTTTGAACAAATCCAAACCAGTGATAGTGAAGAGCGCTGTGGTACTAGGGAAGGAGCCCGTGGACGTGACACAGATTTTGCTAAACTTTCTGCAGGAGCGGATTAGTGCGCCATCGTGATGTATTTACTATCCGATATTTTTCAATCGTGTTTTTCTTCTTCTCTGCTTTCACGTCTTGTAGATAGAAAAAGTAGACTATATTGTTTATTGTACTGATAATGCGATTTCCTCATCGAGTGAGCACGTCCGCGCCGGACGGGGTAATGAGCACCATATGTTCGGCTTGAGCACTCTGAGCACAATTCTAAAGTTTTCTGTCAGGCATTATCACCAGGTCTAGCCGAATGCCATATTTACCACTGTAGATGCCGTCCAGCCATCAGGGAATATCCAACCTGTAGGGTTGTTTCCTTGAATTATCGACGGCTAGCCAGTACCCTGAGTGATATTCACGAAGTATACAAGGTGTACACAGGCACCTCAATGGTAAAGCAGTGGCCTGGTTGCATTTTACCGGGTTCATTGTTCACTGCATCACACGTTAGTTCCAAATTTAAATATAGTGTCCAATAACGTACGATGGTGCAGAATGTGCGGTTCACTGTGGAACACCTTGTCAATGCCATGGGGATGAGACGGAGTAGGGGAGAAGTTTGAGGAGATTGTGGATTGCTTCTCCGATGACTGCAAGTATTGACACCTGCTTCAAGGGCAAGGTTGGCGAAGTGTACGAGCTCGCGGCCTGGTTGGTCCTGGGTATGTGAGCCGTGGAGTAGGGTGGCAAGGGACTAACGACTTCGCCTACGAGGAAAGTTTGGGATGTATCCCCGTGATATCCATTTAGGTAGACTGTGATGTCAATATTGATTATATCTCCATTTTCAAGGGGTCGGCTGGGGTGCGGTTCAGCGTCGATGTTTAGTGAAAGCGTGACGTATCAACTCGCTCGTCGGGAATTCCGTGAACGACGATGTTGTTAACGCTGATTGATATGTCAGCCTATGAAGTATCACCACAAAGAGGCGGAATCACCAACCCACCTTGTACAACAGGACTTTGGGAATCCGAGATAACGCAGAGGAGAAGGATACGCGGAATGCGAGACAATATACTCGTGCACCTCCTTGTCAATAGCGCCGGTCGTCACTCCTACCTCGAGGATGAAAAAAAAACGCCATCAACTTCACAGTTATCTATGGTCAATCGGCATACCTTGACCAGTAACCCAGCGAACTCTCTAACGTTCCGAGCCAACCTTGCCGCGTCTCGCAGCTTTGCCTCCTCTTCACCTCCCAGTTCAATCTTTCCGTTACCCTTGGGTTCTTCAGTTGGCGGCACCGAAGCATAGGAAGGTCGTTTGATATGTGATGAAATAGGCCGCAGTGGTTGGATGTGGGACACGCCGAAGACGAAGGGTTCTTCTGGGAGGATAATGTTATAGTTGCCAAAGACTTCAGCGTCGTTGCTGAGGGAATTGGTGGTGGTGGTGTAGACGCAGCGTCGCGTTCGAGTTGGTTGGACAAAAGAACGAGCTAAGCGGGTCAGTCGCAACATGTGCGTAACGGGCCTGGGTATCAGTTGTGTACTTTTAGCCCCACATTCCATTGTTATTGATTATGGGCATGCATAGGATAGTGGCTAGTCAGAGGAGTAGAGGCAAGAGGTGGCAGATCCACCGATGCTGGACGTCAGATCTGTCACGAGAGTTTGACAGCGGCCATTTCCGAGCCTCGGCATCGTAACGGCATCAGCACTCATACTGATACAACTTCGCAAGACGTCCAAATGCAAGCACTATGCGAACATTAAATGTTGAGTAAGTACTAGAATATAGCACAATTTGTATTTAGAACTAAATAGAAAGTGTCCACTCATTGTTTGAGAAATAGGTGTCTACATTTGTGCAAGCTTTCTTTGCAGACATCTTTGTGATAGCGTGAATCATGAAATTGTAGGTGTGACAAAGAATGTAAGGACACAGGATATACAATATCAGTGAGGCATGTTGAGTTAATGAGGGTGGGGAAGGACACGTCTTGTTTAGGAGGCGCAACTCGTCAAGGACAAATGAGGTGACTGAAGCCAACACTCCGGTTGTCCTACGGCTATGTGTAACCGGTGAGAAGCTCGTTACACGCGGGAGAGCGAACCGTGTGACACGCGCGTGCTGAATTGATGTGTGAGCAACAAACAACAACAACACACACACTCACAAACACCTTAAACACACTATCGCTCACGGTACGTGCACAAATGCTTCGAATTCGGGGTCTCAAGGTATTAGAAAATACCCAAATGTTTTGTATAATAGAATTTCACTTTATTGACTTGTCTTTACGAATTTTTAATACAAATTTGTATTATTGTAGCCCTAAGGCTTGTAATGGTTTTGGTAATGGGGTGTGATTT